>SJYC01118879.1:0-36455 GCA_006408675.1 Madoqua kirkii
ACATTACACACACATTTCACACGGACAGCTGTCCTACCTCTAAATGACTCAGTGGCTGCAAAAGTCAGATAACCTGGACAAGTCTTCATTTCCTCATTCATAAAAGGGCAGATAACCTCAACAACTTCATCCTCCCCTCCCCACAGACCTACTAGTCTAGGGGTTGATGAAAACTCTTCTTTTTTCCCTTGGGAGATTAAGGTTCATGCTTGTTAATAACAGGAGTCCCCAACCTCCAGGCTATTTGACAGTACCTCCTGTCATCAGAGGTTAAAGCGTCTGCCTCCAATGCGGGAGGCCTGAGTTCGATCCCTGGGTCGGGAAGATCCCCTGGAGAAGGAAATGGCAACCCACTCCAGTATTCTTGCCTGGAGAATCCCACGGACGGAGAAGCCTAGTAGGTTACAGTCCACAGGGTGGCAAAGAGTCGGACACGACTAAGCGACTTCACCTTCACCTTCACCTTCACCTGTCAAATCAGTGGCAGCGTTAGATTAGAATAAAGTGCACAATATGTAATGCACTTGAGTCATCCAGAAACCATCCCTCAACCCCCTCCCCAGGCCATGGAAAACTTGTCTTCCACAAGCCCGGCCCCCTGGTGCCAAAAAGGTTGGAGACTGTTGTTAAAACACAACTGTATTTATAAATTGTACATTTTATAGTTTTTTTTTTAAGAGGGCTAAGTCAAAATTCATGATTTTGAAAAAAAAAATTTACTGTAGTTTAAAAATATAAAGAGCCAATGAGCTTCCTAGTTGTATCCAATTTCTTGGGTACGTTTGAGAGATAAGAACATTATCTTCTCATTGCTAGTATATCACTCTCATCAAGAGTATGGCCTCTCCTGAGATGTGAGACAGTATCTTTCCCAAAGAGTCTAACTTTTCCAAGACAAACCAAGGCAACCAAATACGAAAAGAAACAAACAAGCAGGCAAAACAAGGAAACAAATATGATCCAAACTCTTGCCTCTTACATCATCCTAAAACAAAATTACACCTTCAGATGTTTCCTTTTAGAATTCAGACATTTCAAGTGCTTTGCATATGATCACTCCAGACACCAGCCACTGGGGAGAAACGAGAATGGGAAAAACGGTTTCTCTCCAACTTAATTCCCATAAAGGGGTTCCAGCAGGGCCGTGGTGGAGGTTCAGCAACAAGCAGGCTGGACTTGATTCTTTCCTGTTTCTTTCCTTCCCCACATCCTCTGCTTGACTCCAGAATATGCAGGGTGCAGCATTATTTATTTTTGAGGCAGCCATGCAGAAAATTTAGGGAAAACTGCAAGGTCTTGGATCTAGTCCCAGTGTAGCCAGGCAGTAGCCATGTAATATGGGGCAAAGATCCCCGGGACTCAGTTTCCCTACCTTGGAGAGGGAAAATTGTGTTTGTGTGTGTGTGTGTGCTCAGTCATGTCCGACTCTTTGCAAGCCCATGGACTATAGCCCACTCCTCCCAGCCCCACTCCTCTGTCCATGGGATTTTCCAGGCAAGAATATTGGAGCAAGTTGCCATTTCCTGCTTCAGGGGCTATTCCTGACCCTGGAATCAAACCCGAATTTCTCGTGTCTCCTGCATTGGCAGGCGGATTCTTTCCACTGTACCACCTGGGAAGATGGAACTACCTAAACAGTCTCCATGGTCTCATCCAACTCTAACATTCCAAGACTCTTAATCATGGTCGTCAAATATTACGTTTCACAGAGGTATATCTTACTTGTTTGCAGAAACGTCTAGAAGGGTTAAAAAAAAATGGATACTAACTTCACACTATCTAAACCTCAGAGCAGTTTGGGGGATATTACTTCCTCTTGATAATTAAAAATTTTCAGAGATATGTATTTAAAATTAACTACTGAATTAGTTTAGAGTTAATTAAAACAGAAACACATCGGCATTAAGTACTTGCTCATTCCAAGTTGACTTTGGTTTTAAATATTTAACTTGTAAATATTGTGATTCAGACAAACATAACTTTATGAACAAGGAAGTTCAGGAGATTAAAATCCAGGAACACCGAGGTGCAGTTGGGTCACGTAGTAGATTGTGCAAACTCATGGGCACATATTCATTGTTTGGGGCAAGATATTATAGTTAAGGATACACAGGTTCAGGTTGTGGAAGCAGGCTTCCAAGATCATCCTCTATCTTTTTTTTTTTCTTCCTTTGCTCTTTTAAAATTCTATGTGTCTCTTTGGACAGGTTACCCTTAATATCAACAAGTTCTTTGGTTTCACATTCAACTAGATGTTAAACAGAGGTATCTCAGTTATCTGAGTACAACAAAATCTTTGATTAAGTACAACTTTGAATCACTTTGTGCCAGTTATCCATTTAATACCTCTCAGCTCCAAATTCACCCTTAATTGCCTGCTCTGGGAAAACGGAGAGCTTATTAAAAAAATTTTCCCTTGCCAACTGGCAAGATACCAAGCTTTGTCGATAGAGGGCGCTAGAGAGACATTGCAGAAGAAAAGAGTTCTCGCTAGTCCTGGCTCCTACACTTTCACATGACCTCTCCAGCCCTCATTTTCTGAGGCACCCAGGGCTCTCCAGTGCCCAGCTCTGACAGTGTCAGGGCCAGCAGCACCCAGTAGCTAGCGGCTTCCCCCTTAGTATCCCCTGGAGCAGGTTTGTAATGGAATACCTCCAGTGAGGGACTTCCCTTGTGGCTCAGCTGATAAAGAATCTGCCTGCAATGTGGGGGACCTGGGTTTGAACCCTGGGTTGGGAAGATCCCCTGGAGAAGGGAAAGACTACCCACTCCAGTATTCTGGCCTGGAAAAATCCACAGACTGTATAGTCCATAGGGTCGCAAAAAGCCGGACACGACTGAGCGATTTACACTTTCAGTGAGACATTACCCTGTGAAGGACTTTCCCTGGCACCCCAAAGGGCAGGTTTCTGGCAAGCTTCTAAGTGTGGCACCATAATAACTTTCTTGTCGTCTGGTGAGCCGTGGCAGAACCCTCTGGATCTCAGCCCGGAAGGTGGGCTGGGTGAGGTGGAGGCTCGCCCTTGGGGTCTCTCCATCAGCCCTTAGGGCCGGTGCTCCTCGTTATCTGCTATATGTATATTCCTTAGGACTCTGCTTATTCATTAGCAACCAAGCCCCCCTTATTCCAAATCTATCTTGTAGTTGATAACTCTTCATAGTAAACTCTTCATGTTCAAATGATTGTGTCGTTTCTTTCTCCTGATGAGGCCCTAAGTAATATATATCCTAGGATGAGAATTTACATATATTTATGGGGGGAGAGGAGGAGATGGCTGGGGGGGGGAGAGAGAGAGAGAAGAACACAGAGACTTTAACCTGGGACAGAAATGGTTAAATTCATTGTTCCTGTATTAATGATGGGTGACTAGTTTTGGTGTACACTCTTTTATCCAGTATTAGTAGGTATCAGTCTGCTAGTGCTGCCATCACAAAACACCACAGACTACAGCCTTAAACAACAGAAACTTCTCCCAGTTCTGGAGTCTGGAAGTCCAGGACAAGGGGGTTAGCAGGTTTGGCTTCTCCTGAGACCTCTCTCCTGGGTTTGCAGAGGGCCATGTTCTCACTGGGGCTTCCCTGGTAGCTCAGCTGGTAAAGAATCTGCCTACAATTTGGGAGACCTGGGTTCAATCCCTGGGTTGGGAAGGTCCCCTGGAGAAAGGAAAGGCTACCCACTCCAGTATTCTGGCCTGGAGAATTCCACGGAATATACAGTCCATGGGGTCACAAAGACTTGGACACGACCTTCTCACTGAGTCCTCACGTGGCCTTTGCCCTGTGTGTGCACATTCCTGGTGCCCCTTTGTGTGTTCAAATTCCCCTTGCCACAAGAACAACAATCATTTGGATTAGGATCCACCCTTCTGGCCTCACATTAACTTAATTACCTTTTCACAGATGGTCTCTTAAAATCCAGTCACATTCTGAGGTCCTGGGGAGTTTGGGGGATGATACAATTCGGCCTCTGAGACGTAGTATTTAATTTCTAACTTTGGTGTAAAGAGCGTGTAGAAGTCACTCTGAGATGGTCGCCAGACTTGGCTTTAAAAGACCTGATTTGGGGCCCAGGTTCTTCTACTAACCAGATGGACAAGTTGTTTAACTTCTTGAATCTCAGTTTTCTCATCAATTAAAGAGCATAACGGAAATTCAGTAAGCTCATGAAAATGCAAGGGCTTTGGAACCCACAAAAACTTTATAAAAAGTGAGCTATTCCTTGGTTGGCATATGGACTTACACATTTAAAAAACTCTCCCATTACATTTCATACTTTACACTTATTAAAAGGCAGTTGCCAAGCTATTACATTGGTGTCGAGCATAAATGATTTGTTTAGCCAAAATATCTCTTTGGCTTATTAGACAGAAGAAAAATTTCTCCAGCCCCACCACAGTCTCTGCACAAGCCAGGTAACCTTAATTAAACCACAATTTTGAATTATTATCTCTCTTGTGTTCTCACTCTCTGCAGAAGTCTCAATAATAAGTAATGTATTTAGGGCCTCATGAACTTACTTGACTTATCCCTAGTTTTTAGAAAAGACAGACATTACATGGCCTTTAGAATGCCAGCCAGCAAATCTGGGGGAGATTCTAATATTCCCAAGTGGAAGGATAGGAAAGAAACTATACCTGGTTCTCATATTACCCAATATCACATTATTTCTCCCCATACCCTTCTCCCTTAACAATCATCTTGCACAGTGGGAAACTAAGCTTCCAGGCACCTTATCTTGTCCAGGACCTGAAAGGAAAGAAACTCTCAGGTATTGAGAAGGTTTATGTACAATGTACATTTGCATAGATTTCATGTAATCTGCAAAACACCCCTAGAAGGTAAATATTATCATTATTAACTCCATTTTACAGATAAGGAAACTGAGGCCCACAGAAGGGAAATAACTAGTCCAGGGTCAAGAGGCTAATGAATAGTAGATCAGAGATCAGAACTCAGACCTACCTGAACCCTGTCACCTCCCTGACTCTGTCTTATCACCTACTTTGTTACCCAGAAGGCATTTATAATGGCCTCCATTTAATAGTGCGGTTAGCAATTTAATTGTCCCGGGGACTTTCCTGGTGACCAGGGGTTAAGAATCTGCCTGCCAAAGCAGGGGCCTTGTGTTCCATTCCTGGTCTGAAACTAAGAGCCCACGTGCCACGGGGCAGCTACGCCCATAAGCCACATCCCCCGAGCCTGCACCGTACAGCCTGTGCTCCACAGCAAGAGAAGCCGCCACAACGAGGAGCCCCAGCACCGCAACCAGAGTGGAGGCCCTCTCACTGCAGCTAGACAAAGCCCAAGCACAGCAATGAAGTCCCAGCGCACCAAAAAATTTTTTATGAAAATTAGTAGCTATGGAATGGAAAGCACTTTGCAGTTGAATCTAATAGAGCTTCAATTAATACAATTCTCCAGTGATTAGTTACTTAAGAGTTTTCAGCTACATCATAGGCAATAAGTGCTGGATCCAGAAAAAAATTTGGCACGTCTTCAACCATATGCTATAATAGCACCAATTGGCCATTTGCCCCTTGTGCATATATAATCATTATCTACGGTGATATTTATTCTGTTCCCTGTTCGGTTTTCCCTTTGCCATCTGTGTATGCATTGACTTAATCTGTAGAGCCAGTCGTGTTCACATATTTATCTAGTGAAAGAAAGCACGCTCTAATAATGGCCTCCATTTAATAGTGCGGTTAGCAATTTAATTGTCCCGGGGACTTCCCTGGTGACCAGGGGTTAAGAATCCGCCTGCCAAAGCAGGGGCCTTGTGTTCCATTCCTGGTCTGAAACTAAGAGCCCACGTGCCACGGGGCAGCTACGCCCATAAGCCACATCCCCCGAGCCTGCACCGTACAGCCTGTGCTCCACAGCAAGAGAAGCCGCCACAACGAGGAGCCCCAGCACCGCAACCAGAGTGGAGGCCCTCTCACTGCAGCTAGACAAAGCCCAAGCACAGCAATGAAGTCCCAGCACACCAAAAAATTTTTTATGAAAATTAGTAGCTATGGAATGGAAAGCACTTTGCAGTTGAATCTAATAGAGCTTCAATTAATACAATTCTCCAGTGATTAGTTACTTAAGAGTTTTCAGCTACATCATAGGCAATAAGTGCTGGATCCAGAAAAAAATTTGGCACGTCTTCAACCATATGCTATAATAGCACCAATTGGCCATTTGCCCCTTGTGCATATATAATCATTATCTACGGTGATATTTATTCTGTTCCCTGTTCGGTTTTCCCTTTGCCATCTGTGTATGCATTGACTTAATCTGTAGAGCCAGTCGTGTTCACATATTTATCTAGTGAAAGAAAGCACGCTCTAGATAACTGTTGGTGTTCCTTGTTAATTTTTATATCAGGTTCAGCAGCTAAGAAACAGCCTGCTTTTATTTTTATTTCCTTAATCTAGACTAGATCATTTGTACTGGATCTTTCAGAGGCCCTTCATAAGCTTCACTTGGAAATCTTGTTGAAGTCATCTGGAAGACCGATCTGATTTCAAAAGAAAAACAAAAAATCCAAGCAAACTTTACTGAAATTGAAAAGACAAGTCATAAGGCTCAAAGGGAGAATGAATGAGACCATTGCTTTAATAGCAAAAGGGAGGAAATGACGTCAGTTAAGCAGGACCGTTCGTGGGGAACCACCCTCCTTTGAGGTGTCACTCTTGGAGTTTTTCCTCACAGGGCTTTGCAGTTCCACTAGTTCCGTGTTAGGTTTCACCGGCTGCGGGATGAATTCCTAGAGAGAGATCAGGAATCATTTAATCATCTTTCATCTCTTATTCTTCATCACGTCTCAAGTGCCTTCTGGACCATCACCTTCTCTACTTGGGTTATCGCAATGGTTTCTAGAAGATCTCCCTGCCTCCTGTCTTCTCAGCATTACCTCCTGTCCACTACCTCCTGTGATCCAGCCCAGAGCTCCTCCATCTGACTCCAGGTTGATCCCAAGATACCATTTGAATGCCTTTGCCGACTCAAGGCCTTGAAGAATCTTGCCCAAATCCAGTACTGTGTCGACCATGTTTCTCATCATCTCTACCATTCCCTTGACCCCTACCCCCTGCAGTACTATGAAGGAAAGAACCAGAATGGTGAGACAGCGAGGACCAAGTGGTGGGGTGGCCAGGGCTATAGACTGAGGTGTCAGAGACGGGCTCATTGAGGAGGTGACATTTGTTCTGGGATATTTAGGGGTTGACCATATGGAGAAGTGGGGAAGACTGTCGACTGACATACAAAGGTTCACATATGAAGGCCCTTTGGGAACACAGAGTTGACCTTTTGAAAAGACCTAACTGAGCTTCTCTGATGGCTCAGATGATAAAGAATCTACCTACACTCAGGAGACCTGGATTAGATCCCTGGATCAGGAAGATCCCCCGGAGAAGGGAATGGCTACCCACTCCAGTATTCTTGCCTGGAGAATTCCATGGACAGAGGAGCTCATGGGCTACAGTCCATAGGTGCAAGGAGTCAGACATGACTGAGTGAGAAACACACACAGTTGGAGACCAGTGTGCCTGGTGAGGCTGGGAAGATGCAGGAAACAGAGCTGAGGATGAGGAAGCGGGCAGGTCCTGCAGGAGCTTTTCCTCATTGCAAACAAGGCCACAAACCCCGGGACTATCTACATCCACATTTGAAAAGACCATCCCAGGAACAGGGCAGAGTAGAAGGGAGAGGGTGCCACTTTCAAACAAATATCTTCTGATGTCACCTCTCTGAACACAATCTATGTATAGAAGAGGAGTTATTTATGCCTCAATAAACTGTGCAAGAGCCACAGTATCTTTCTTTAGGCCTATGTTTTGAAGTCTCCATGGAGCAGATCAGTCAAGACACTTCTTTGGAATTATTATGCAGCTTGGATAATGTTCTTCTCAATAAAGTCATAAATCTATTACTAATACTTGTGTTTAAAAATTAAAAATGTGTTAGGTATCTGCTCTGGACCAGGCATAGTGTTTGGCTTTGAAGATACAGAGCTAAGTAAAAGTGATTCATTTTTGGCCACAACACATGGCATGTAGAATTTTAGTTCCCTGGCCAAGGATCAAACCCATGTCCCCTGCATTGAAAGCACAGAACCTTAACACTGTCAGGGGAGTCCCTAAAAGTGATTCTTTAGAGTGTCGTAGTCAAGCATTGTTTCTGGTGGTCCATGTTTAAGGTTCTGTTGGTGCATCATTTTGGGACTCTTAACCAACCATGTATTGTTCAGTTCAGTTCACTTTAGTTGCTCAGTCGTGTCTGACTCTTTGTGACCCCCATGGACTGCAGCACACCAGATCTCCCTGTCCATCACCAACTTCCAGAGTTTGCTCAAACTCATGTCATTGAGTCAGTGATGTCACCCAACCATCTCATCCTCTGTCATCCCCTTCTCCTCCAGCCTTCAATCTTTCCCAGCATCAGAGTCTTTTCAAATGAGTCAGATCTTTGCATCAGGTGGCCAAAGGATTGGAGTTACCTTGCATTTATACCAGCTTGTAATCCATTGTGGCCATCAGATGATATCTTCAGCAAAGTCACATATTTTTCCTAGACTTCCCAGTTTACTCAGTGCAGCTGAGTTTTTCTTTCTCATACTAGGCTTTAAGGACACATTCTCTTTGGTTCTGATGACATTTCTAAATTACAAATTTGCCTATTGGCTGCAAACAGATCAGGAACCACTTCAGAGAAGTTTTTCCCCAGTAATGAAAAAAAAAAAAAATGGTGCCAATTGAACAGTCCCAGGAGTGGAACTGATGCTAGGCTGGCCACAGAAGTTTGATAGAGTTCTTCTCAGTGTTGGCAGAAATTATAGCTAGAAAGTCTATTTCTTTAAAGCGAGACTGTGCTTGGGTCTGGGGACAGACCTGAGATTTGCAAGGAGTTTGGAAACTTCCGAGGTATGTGCCCCACAGTTAGAAAATTATATCTTACACAAGTAGCCCATTTTTGAGGAGAACACTTAGCCTTCTATGCATAACCACATTTGTTGCATTTGGATCCAGCAGAAAAAATTAAAATCTTGTGTTTGTCAGCAGTGAGGCCAGAATGCCTACGCCTCAAGTTTAAATATCCAAGAATCATCCAGTGGTTTGCTTTTATTGTTCGTAAAGTCGGCAAAGACAAACCACCTGAGCAGTTCCAGATGTTGAATCAACAAGACTGTACTTCCCAGACCTACATGTATAAAAGTGAATTTATAAGCTCAAAAAAGGCTGGGAGGATTGTGTTGCTTCAGGATAGAAAGCTACTTTCATTCTTAAAACAGATTAAACACGGGATGTCGAGCCCTGGCAAGTCCAGGTGACTTTTCCCTTTATTAAGCCACTTGAGGCTTCGAGGGGTAGTCCACTCCCCTCAGCTCACTTTGTAAAAAAGAAATCCTAGTGATTGACTGACCAACTCAGCGGACTGGACTGTTTTAAGATAACAAGTCTCTCTCTCCTAAATTTTACAGGAATAACTTAAGGGCAACATGGCAAAGAAAAATTTCTTCATGTTGACTTGAATTCTGGAGAACATAGAGACATAATGTGGTTTATGGCTATTAAAGTCTACTCCATCTCACTGGTATTTTGGCAATGAAGCCTAAGATTGTTCTAGGCACCTTGCTTTGTGAGTTGGCTACATGGGGTAACATTATCAGGTGGTAAGTAACATGACTTGCACGGGCCTGGGGCCAGGAGGGTGGAATTTTGCTGCCATAAATCTTGAAACTGTTGAAGGTGTCTGATGTTCAAGTTTATCCAGCACAGCCCAAAAAGTGAAAGTTCTGATAGCCAGAATGCCTACAAGACTATAATACATAACCTTACTGAGTGGTAAGGAATTTTTATGGCCACTGGCAAGAATCCAAACAAAAATTCAAGTATCTCGCCACAAGGTATTTCAGCGGAGTGACCCAAGTTATCCGAGTACGATTCTGGCTCATAAATCTGGAGTTGGAATAATAACCTTATTCTGTGTTCTAAATATTACATTACAGTGGCCAGAAGATGGAAGCATCTCTATTATTTGCGCACAGTGCTGCTCCATTGTCAACTGATGAGTCATCGTGATGATCATACAATCCAGTGTATTTTGTGCAGTAGCTAAAAGCTAACATTTATTGAGAGGTGATTATGTGTCAAGTACAGTGGTAAGTGGGCTTCAGACTTTATCTTGTTCAAGCCTCCCAGGTGTAGCAGAGGAGGCGCTCTTGACAGATGAGAATTGCAAGCATAGGGCAGTTGAGCACATTGTCCAATGTCAAGGAGCCCAGTACACACCAGCCCCAGTGTCTCGACTATGCACAAATGCACACTTCTGGCTTCTTTTACAATGCCAGAAAATCTTGAAAAAAAAATCTTGTGCACTTCAAAGTATTAAAGACACACAAAGTGTATCAAGAATAATGGAAGGAATACTCATGAGGCTTCCCTTCAAGCGTAAGAAATCAATATCGCCTGAACGGCAGTGTTCAGCGTGTATGCTCACTTGTGTCCAACTCTTTGCGACCTCATGACTGCAGCCCTCTGTCACGGAATTTCCCAGGCAAGAATACTGGAGTGGGTTGGCTTTTCCTTCTCCAGGGGATCTTCCTGACCCAGGGATTGAACCCTGCCTCATGGGTCTCCTGCATTGGCGGGTGGATTCTTTACCACTGCAGCTCCTGGGCAGCCAGCACGGTTAGAGCCAATCGCCTTCCCTACCCGGGGGAGCTCCTTCACTGAACTGGACACTGGTCACTCCCATGCGCTTGCTTTACACTTGAGCTACATCAGCGTGTATCCCTAGGTTAGGCATGTTGTATGGTTTGGCATGTTCACATGAATGGTACGTCATGCCTAATGTGTTCTTCTGCGACTTTCTTCACTCGGTATTGCATTTGCTTCCACCACATTGATTCATGTGGCTAAAGCTCTGTTCACTTTCACCGTATGAGCCTGCCCTGTTTACTTCTCCTCTGATAAAGGGCGTCTTCACAACAAGTGTGTCCGTGACTTTTACAACCACTGTCTGCGTTTAGCAGGATAGGTGCTGAGGTCATCATTTTGCTGAGAGAAGCTGAAGTTCTGTTTCCACGCCTCCCCCAAGGCCTCTGTTGGAGCTGCAATGACTGAGGGCCGTGTACTGTGCTGTGTTACGTCACTCCAGTTGTGTCCAACTCTGTGTGACCCCATGGACTGTAGCCTGCGAGGCTCCTCTGTCGATGGGATTTCCCTGCCGCTTCAGTCATGTCCAACTCTGTATGACCCCACGGACCATAGCCCACCAGGCTCATCTGTCCATGGGATTTCTCAGGCAAGAATATTGGAGCAGGTTGCCTTGCCCCAGGCAAGAATATTGGAGCAGGTTGCCTTGCCCCAGGCAAGAATATTGGAGCAGGTTGCCTTGCCCCAGGCAAGAATACTGGAGTGAGGCTGCCATGCCCTCCTTCAGGGGATCTTCCCAACCCAGGGATCAAACCCGTGTCTCTAACGTCTCCTGCACTGGCAGGCGGTTCTTGTACCACTAGTGCCACATGGGAAGTACACTGGATGGCTAATAACCTACAGATGTTTCCTGCTCACTGTTCTGGAGGCTAGAAGTCTGTGATCAGGGTGCCAGCATGTTTGGATTCTGGTTAGAGCCCTCTTCCACGTTGAGAGGCTGACATCCTGTGTCCTCACATGGTAGAAAGAGAAAAGGAGAACTCTGGGGGTCCTGTAGGTAAAAGCACTAATCCCATTCAAGAAGGCTCCACCCACATGGCCTAATGACCTCCCAAAGACCTCACCACCTAATACCATCACACTGGGGGTTAGAATTTCAATATATGATTTGGGGGCAGAGCAGGAGGGGAAAACAAACATTCAGTTCATTGCAGCCACACAATCAGAAAAGGGCATGGCCAATATTTGAACTCAGTTCTGCTGACTCGTGCGTGGTCTGGGACTTTCTCTCCCACTGAACTTGACCTTCTGAGATAGCACTCTACAGTCTGTGCTAACATCCCATCTTCTGGAGCCCTTCCTGGTTGCCTTTGGTCTTCTGTTTTTTTCATTTTGTAACTAGAACAACTTCGAAAACTTCACTAGGGTCTTAGCCCCCCAACCCAGCCTCTTCTCTGAAGCTCTTGAAGGAAGCTGAGGGTGAGGCAACAATTACTACCTTATATTCTGAAATGGCACCCCACTCCAGTGTTCTTGCCTGGAGAATCCCAGGGACGGGGGAGCCTGGTGGGCTGCCATCTATGGGGTCGCACAGAGTTGGACACTGTTGAAGTGACTTAGGAGCAGCATTCATCACTTAGGACATCTGAAGGTCATATTGGCTTGAAATAATGGAGGTAAAGATGGTGTCTTCCTTCAAGCAGGCTGGAGCAGAACACTCCCCTTTTATTTTTGTTTGTAAAAGAGTCTTTAAAGTATGTGGGCAAGTGTGTCTGTGTCTTGAAGCAGAGCCCTAGAGAGTGCTTCCACCTTGCCAGGGGCATGAAGGTTGAAAAGTAATTACGTTTTGTCATGAGGTTTAATACTTGAATTTGGGGGGACTTGTAAACTGACAAATTGAAAAATAAGAAAGGACAGAAAGCAAAATGGTATCATTTGGGTGAGTCTTAGTTTTGAAGAGGTTGAAGATTGATAAATAAAGCTAGACGGCTAATTATTTCTACCTCTGACTTCCTTTCTTGGGAAGCAGAAAGATCATTACTATTTTGCTCTCCATAGAAAGCACTCCTAAAGGAATAAATCTGATTGTTTGGAGGGAGTACTTTTTTTTTTTTTTTTTGGTCACACAGCATTCAAGATCTTAGTTCTCTGACCAGGCATTGAAACCATTACCCGTGCAGTGGAAGGGAGGAGTCCTAATCCCACCAAAGAAGTCCCATTAAAAAAAAATATTTTATTATTTCAGACTCAAGAAAATGGGTAAAATCCAAAAAAACCTGTCATTTAATTGTATTGAAATAATATCAGTTTTCTGGTTTTGATATTGTAGCATAATTATGGAAGATTTCACTGGGGAAAGCTGGGTGAAGAGCACCCCATTTTTTTTAAGAAATCTCCATGTGAGTTTAAAATTATTTTGAAATTAAAAGTAAATAAGTAGTTTTTTTGCTCTTTGGGTTTTGATCCAGTCAAGCCTCATCAATGGAAAACCATTACCCGTGCAGTGGAAGGGAGGAGTCCTAATCCCACCAAAGAAGTCCCATTAAAAAAAAATATTTTATTATTTCAGACTCAAGAAAATGGGTAAAATCCAAAAAAACCTGTCATTTAATTGTATTGAAATAATATCAGTTTTCTGGTTTTGATATTGTAGCATAATTATGGAAGATTTCACTGGGGAAAGCTGGGTGAAGAGCACCCCATTTTTTTTAAGAAATCTCCATGTGAGTTTAAAATTATTTTGAAATTAAAAGTAAATAAGTAGTTTTTTTGCTCTTTGGGTTTTGATCCAGTCAAGCCTCATCAATGGGCAATTTATTGCAATGTGGTTAAGAGACATGGAGAATGGGCATTCTGAAACAATATTTAGCATAAATTTGCTGAAAGGTGCTGAATTACCAAAAAAGCAAGAGAGTTCCAGGAAAACATCTGTTTCTGCTTTATTGACTATGCCAAAGCTTTTGACTGTGTGGATCACAATAAGCTGTGGAAAATTCTGAAAGAGATGGGAATACCAGGCCACCTGACCTGCCTCTTGAGAAACCTATACGCAGGTCAGAAAGCAACAGTTAAAACTGTACATAGAACAACAGACTGGTTCCAAATAGGAAAAGGAGTACGTCAAGTGTGCATATTGTCACCCTGCTTATTTAACTTAGATGCAGAGTACACCATGGGAAACGCTGGGCTGGAAGAAGCACAAGCTGGAATCAAGATTGCTGGGAGAAATATCAATCACCTCAGATATGCAGATGACACCACCCTTATGGCAGAGAGTGAAGAAGAACTAAAAAGCTTCTTGATGAAAGTGAAAGAGGAGAGTGAAAAAGTTGGCTTAAAGCTCAATATTCAGAAAACTAACATCGTGGCATCTGGTCCCATCACTTCATGGGAAATAGATGGGGAAACAATGGAAACAGTAGCTGACTTTTTTGGGCTCCAAAATCACTGCAGATGGTGACTGCAGCCATGAAATTAAAAGATGCTTACTCCTTGGAATGAAAGTTATGACCAACCTAGATAGTATATTCAAAAGCAGAGACATTTCTTTGCATACTAAGATCCATCTAGTCAAGGTTATGGTTTTTCCAATGGTCATGTATGGATGTGAGAGTTGGACTGTGAAGAAGGCTGAGGGCTGAAGAATTGATGCTTTTGAGCTGTAGTGTTGGAGAAGACTCTTGAGAGTCCCTTAGACTGCAAGGAGATCCAAACAGTCCATCCTAAAGGAGATCAGTCCTGGGTATTCATTGGAAGGACTGATGCTGAAGCTGAAACTCCAATACTTGGGCCACCTCATGCAAAGAGTTGACTCTTTGGAAAAGATCCTGATGCTGGGAGGTGTTGGGGGCAAGAAGAGAAGGGGACAACAGAGGATGAGATGGCTGGATGGCATCACCGACTTGATGGATATGAGTTTGAGTGAACTCTGGGAGTTGGTGATGGACAGGGAGGCTTGGCGTGCTGTGATTCATGGGGTCGCAGAGAGTCGGACACGACTGAGCGACTGAGCTGAACTGAACTGAAGATTAGTGCTAATGAAAGCATCCTGAGAAGTTTATGATCACCCAGCCTGTTCGGGGTACTTTCCTGATGGCTTAGCCATGAAGAATTCGCCTGCAATGCAGGAGATGCAGGAGATGGGGCTTTGATCCTTGGGTTGGGGAGATCCTCTGGAGCAGGAAATGGCAACCAGCTCCAGTGTTCTTGCCTGAGAAATCCCCTGGACAGAGGAGCTTGGTGGGCTACTGTAGAAAGGATCATAAAGTATCTGACAGGACTGAGCGACTGACCAAGGACAGCTTACTGGGACACATTAGTGACGCAGTCCAACTCCCAGATGTTCGATCCTTCAGGACTTTTCAAAATGAGAGAAATCCCCTGGACAGAGGAGCTTGGTGGGCTACTGTAGAAAGGATCATAAAGTATCTGACAGGACTGAGCGACTGACCAAGGACAGCTTACTGGGACACATTAGTGACGCAGTCCAACTCCCAGATGTTCGATCCTTCAGGACTTTTCAACTGCGGCACTACTGGCATTTTGGAACGGACAATTCCTTACTAGAGGGAGGCTGTCCTGTGCATGGTCTAGTCACATCGTGATTTTCATCCACTAAATGCCAGTAGCTCCCCACCCTTGCAAAAACAAGTCAAAACATCAAAAACATCTCCATTCATTGCTAAGTGTCTCCAGAGGGAGCAGAATCGCCTCTGATTCAGAATCTCCATTCTACTCAGTAAACAATCTTTTGTCCCTCCCTGCTTTCAAAAGAAAATGAAATTTACTGACTTTGTAAGTTACAATGACTGCGCCTTCCCACTCATCCTTCTGCTGGCCTCAAAACACAAAGCCCTGGAGTAGAGATTCTAGATTAAAACACACACACACACAATTTCACGCATTCTTTACTGTCTTGGACATACCCAGTGGTATAGAAACAGAAGTATTTTGTGCTCTTACAAGGCTGTCTGAAAGAGGTATTTCAGAAGGAGACTGTACATAGGGCCTCAAAAGAGCAGAGTGGAGACAGTGTTGGCAGTAGTATTGAGTATGATAGAAAGTCATAATTTCATATGTGAAGGTAATGTGTTACATTAAAACATTCACAGGCTTTCGTTTATTTAAGCCTCTGGGGCTAACACTGCACATTTCTAAATATTATGGATTTTGTAGAGGTGCATGACGAACAAGCAGACCGCCGGTACGCTGGAAAAGTGATAAAAATCTGCACTGAGCTTAATCACAGTTTTCTTTGGAGTGTATATTTATGTGGTGATGTCAGCACAGTATCCTGCAACCGGCTGAAGGTCATGTTCTGTGTTCATCTGCAGAGGATTTAGAAACTCTCAAACAGTCTGGCTGGAGAAAAATGGCCCCTGAGTCGGCAGCCCCTTCCCAGGGTGCGTTGTCCTCCCGCAAAGGAACTGAATAAAACAATCTATCTTTAAATGGATTCAAAACCACAGCGGATCCGTCTTTTGCCACATGAGTTATTTGAGTTATTGAGGCTGGCTCCAGTGTCAAGCCGTGTATGTTGCCTTAATGTATTTATTTAACCCAGGACTGCCACAGAGAAGGCAAACCCACCTCGGCACGCGAAGGCCCACGACAAAGAGAACATTCAAACCAGATCCAGGGTAACAAACACATCAGGAACTCTGGGAAGGGAAAGATGTTGCAAGCCCAGCACAATGCCCGGCTTTATTCCCCACGTGGAGGCAGGCTGCAGCCAGCCAAACTGTAAACTGTTGTTCTCCGAGCAGACTCGGGAGATGGCGGACGTGCAGGGAGAGAGGTCTCCAGCAGGGCTGAGCAGAAGCTGGATGATGGCACCGACTCTCCAAGCCCCAGCTGTCAGCAGCAGCCTTTGTTTCCTTTTAGGGGCCCAGTACTGGCTGGATGTAGCTTCCCTGGAGGCTCAGTGGTAAAGAATCTGCCTGCAAATGCAGGAGACGCGGGTTCGATCCCTGGGTTGGAGAAGAAAATGACAACCCACTCCAGTATTCTTGCCTGGGAAATCCCATGGACAAAGGAGCCTGGAGGGATGCAGTCCAGAGGGTCCCAAAGAGTCAGACATGACTGAGGCGACTAAGCCGCAACAGCAACGGCTGGGTATGCTTGGTGGCTGCTGAACAGGAAGCTTCTAGAAGCCAGTTATCCACACTGACCCATGAGCCCAGGCAGCATTCTGACCCAGTTCACCAAGTCCCAGCCCCAGCACACCTCATCCACATCTGGGATTGGGTGGGGGTCATGGAACAGGTGGGGGGATTTGATGCCCATGAACACTACCAATGCAAAGTCTTCTAATTACAGTGACTCCACAGATGACACACTCCCTGGGCCAGTCACGACTGAGGCTAATCCTAGCTAACAGTATTCAGTTTGGTTTTTCTTGGTTTATAGGTTTGGCAGTTGGGAGGCAGGTCAATGGTTTTGGGTGGAGTTACTCTGTTGGGCTTCTCTGATGGCTCAGCAAGCAAAGAATCCTCCTGCAATGCAGGAGACACAGGAGGCGTGGGTTTGATCCCTGGACGGGGAAGATCCTCTGGAGAAGGAAATGGCAACCCACTCCAGTATTCTTGCCTGGAGAATTCCATGGACAGAAGAGCCTGTCAGGCTACAGTCCATAGGGTCACAAACAATCGGACACGACTGACTAAACATGCGGAGGCTCTGTTATCATGCGAGGTAGCCTTGTCTCTCCTTCAGATCCAACTGAGATTCCACCCATGAAAGTCACTCTGTGGGCCAGGAATCTTTCTGTTGAGAATGACAGGAAGACAAAGCGAATTAACCTTAACCAAAAATGACTATGTACATTTATGCACCAGGAACCGCTCTAAGTCATTTCATATATCAGCATCCTCAGTCTTCACCACAGGTAAGGGTATTATTATCCTTGTTCTAGAGACAAAGAAACTGAGGTACAAGGAAATGAAGCATCCTGCTTCGAAGTCACAGGGTTCTTCAATGATAAGACTGGGACCTGGGGCCCAGGCAGGCTGGATCCAAGATCTGTGCTCTTGAATACCATCTGATACAGCTCATGGGTCAATGGGTCAGCTCAGAGAACTGGTTTAGCTACTGGAGGGATCTGCAAACCCTAAGCATGAGCTGCAGAGACTTCGCAGCGCCTGACTTTTTCTTTCTCGCATGTGTCTTATTTGATCTGTCTCTGCTTCTCTTTGAATGCTGGTCTCATTCTCTCCTGCAGCGAGCAAGCCTTCTCTAAGCATAGGGAACACGGCTGCCTGAAGCCTCAGCCTGAGCAGCCGGGGGAAATGTTAGCTTCTTCCTTGCCGGATTTATGTATCAGCGCTTTGCTGGACTCGGTGAGGAACTCTTGGGTTTGCCCATCATCTGGCCAAGGCTAAGTCACTCGCTTCCTGTGGTAGGTTGTAGATTCTGCACCATTCCCAATATCTAGGTCCATTTTCATGAGACTTTGCAGTTCTTCCCATATTCTGTAATTCTCCACCCCTTGATTCTGGTTTTGACCAGGTGACTGCTTTGGCCAATGGGATGTGTGTGTTTGTGTTTTTGTTTTTGTTTTTGTTTTGGCTGCCCCGGGTCTCAGTTGTAGCACACAAGTTAGGGGATCAGCCTGCGGGATCTAGTTCCCCAACAAGGGATTGGACCCTGGGCCTCCTGCAATGGGACCTTGGAGTCTTAACCACTGGACCACCAGGGAAGTCCCTGGCCCAGGGGATATTAATGGATCTGATGCAGGTGAGCTTTGAAAAGTCACTTGCACATTTCTGCTTCCATGCCAGAGGCTCTGCCACGGTATGAGAACGTGTGGGTTGGTGTGTGGAAGGCTGAGAGGACTGGAGCAGAGCCAAGATGCCCGTATAGCCACTACAACAGCCAGGCGACCCCCAGGTTGGTGAGAGAAACCAGCCAAGACCAGAGGTGCCGCTCGGCTGAGCCCAGACTAAACCATCCACTTGCAGACCCGTGAGCTAAAGCACTGCTCTTGCTCCTCCGTGTTTCTGGCGTGGTTTATCATGTGACAGTATTCACGATGGGAGAGACAGGCCTGTGTACTGATGCCTGCCAGGACCACGGAGAGTTGGGGAGCTGGAGCCCAGAAGACACAGGTGATCTTAGCAGACAATGAGCAAGAGGAAAGCGTTCTGGGCTGTCAAAGTAGTAATTCTATTCCCACTCAGACAGCATTATCTATTGTGCTGTCTGGAGTCCTGAGATAAGCCACGTGAATTCCTTTTAGATTTAAAAGACAAACACTCTATAGAGTTTTCTCAAGTACTGTTTTTCCTTATGAATAATGTATATTTGTTAACTGATTACAGTTTCCTTTTTTGTTTTGACCTCCCGGAAGCTCAGGACCAAAACTGTGTCCCCAAATTAATAAATTTGGGGGCCTGAAGATATGCATTTTGTTATACTAAACCTCCCTCTGTCTTACCATTTTGCCTCTATTTATTTCCTTCTCATGATTAAAAAAAATTCCCTATCTCCCCTCTCTCTCTTTCTTCATCATTGTTTCATATTAAACCTCCTCAAATTCATCTGAGGATGAGCAGTGATACAAAATGTAATTAATACAACTAAATGTATTGTTGTGTTAGTCATTCAGTCATATCCTTCTCTTTGCAAATCCATGGTCTGTATCTTGCCAGGCTACTCTGTCCATGAAATTCTTCAGGCAAGAACACTGGAGTGGATTGCTATTTTCTTCTCCAAGGGATCTTTCCATCCCAGGGACTGAACCTGGGTCTCCCACATTGCAGGCTAATTTTTTCTTTTTTAATTATCTGAGCCTTAGATAAATAGCAGTTCAAGATGAACAAAAAAATTTTTGGTTGTAGTACCTTTGACATCATGAGAAGTTTGATTTAATACTAAACTAGATTACTAAAAAATAAATAAGATTTCATTATAATAGACATGAACATTATGGTTCCAATGTAATGAATTAAATCAGGTCAAAACGTTTGATAATCCATCTTGACAGTAGGAGTGCAAATTGGACCAGCTTCTGTAAAGAGCAATTTAATAATGTCTATCTTCAAATGCATATATCCTTTGACCCAGCCCTTCTAAGAATCCACTTCTAGAAATTTATTTTATTTTTCAAATTAAAATTTAGTATTTAAATTAAGTAAAATTAATTTATTTAAATTTCACTTTTAAGCATTTATCTTTCAGTTTTATGGTAGATATGTAAAATGATATATGCATAATAACATTTGGGCTTCCCGGTGGTGCTAGTGGTAAAGAATCCACCTGACAGTGCAGGAGATGTATGCCTTGGGTTCCATCCCTGGGTCAAGAAGACCCCCTGGAGAAGGGCATGGCAACCCACTCAAGTATTCCTGCCTGGAGAATCCCATGGGCAGAGGAGACTGGCAGGCTACCGAACATGGGATCACAAAGAGTCAGACATGACTGAAGTGACTTGGCAGGCATAATGACATTCACTGTAACATTTTAGTAATAAAAAGGAAGTAGCCTAAATATGCCTTTATGGGAGACTGTTTAAAATATGGTATAATCCATATAACGGAACAATAAGTAGCCATTTAAACTTGAGAATATTACCTACATGATAACATTAAGAGGCCTTCAGGACTTAGCATGAAATAAACAAAGAAAAGTATAAAGCACTGTATATACACCACCTTATAGGGATGCAGAGGCAAGGGGACATAGGTACACATATAAGCCCACATGTATGTGGCTCAACAGGTAAAGAATCCTCCTGCAAAGCTGGAGACGCAGGAGACACAGGTTTGATCCCTGTGTGGGAAGATCCCTGGAATAATGGAAGCCCACTCCAGTGTTCTTGCCTGAAAAATCCCGAGGACAGAGGAGCCTGGAGTGCTACAGTCCAGAGATGCAAAGAGCTGGACATGACTAAGTGACTGGGCACGCACGCAGCACTTCTGTATACACTTATGCGTGCACAGAATATCTCTGGAAGCAAGAAAACCAGGGACAGCTGTTCATTCTAGGGATGAGAACCTAGGTGACTGAAACCAGGGGCCAGAGACTTATTTTTCATGTTATACCCTTTTGTAATTCCTTAATTTTGTACTGTATGTTAAGCAATATAAAGAAAATAATGAAGAAAATTAAATTAGTTCTTGCTGGCCTCTTGCGTAAGGAATGACCACAATTACTTATTGTGAGGGAAAAACGATGAATCTAACTCCTCTAGAAATTCCCTATATTAATGTAATTATGCCATTTTTTAAAGTTACAGTTCAAAGATCTGAAAGAATTAGCTAATACCCATGTCCCCCAAAGTGTGTCTGTGGCCCATGGAACACAGATTTATAACCAGCATCCATCGTTACACTAGACACCATTTCAATCCAATTTAACAAACATTTACTGAGGGCCTCTCATTAGTCAGGACTTTTGTCAGGAGCTGGAAACAAAAATACTGCTAAGACTCTGTCTTTGTCCTTTAAGACAGTCACACAGGCAACTAATACACTGTGATGAATTCTAGGGTGCTTGAAGTGAGGGGCTGTTGAAGTAATCTTTTTATCTCTAGCATCTAACATATAGTAGACACTTCCAGAATGTCTGGGGGATGAATAAATGAATGATTGAGTGAGTGAAAGGAGTATGGACACTCCTGCACAGGGTGTGGACAGAGGCGATGACCCTAGGTAGGGAGGTAATTAAGAAAGGATAAACTGAGTCATGAAGAACTACCCAAATCTATAGCCTCATTACCTGGCACTAAGACCATCACAAAAGGTATCCATGCAAAAGCTTACGCATCATTGACATGAACTATATTTAGTGAATCAGGAGGTGAACAACATCATGATTTCTGGGAGACCATGAACTGTACGATCAGAAAGACCTGCATTAGAAACCAAAATCTTCACCATTTGTCACTAAATGACTGTAACTTCACCTTTCTGAGCCTTAGCCTTCTCATCTATAAAGTGAAAATATTAATAATCTTATTTAATTTGCAGGCTAATTATGAGACGTTAAGGATCATTGATTCATTTATTCACTCACTGAAAAATATACAAATCAGTTAGTGGGTGCCTAGCACTGAGCTAGGTGCTG
Source organism: Madoqua kirkii (assembly GCA_006408675.1). Lineage (NCBI taxonomy): Eukaryota > Metazoa > Chordata > Mammalia > Artiodactyla > Bovidae > Madoqua > Madoqua kirkii. The sequence continues at coordinate 21,711 of SJYC01118879.1, forward strand.
ATTATGTACATACAAAGTCGAGCCCAGTGGTTAAACCCAGTAGGTATTAACACGTGGAATGTCTTGGGACTATTAATATTGCTTGGTAGCTGGCCAATCCTTCTGCCTTCCAATCAGGAGGAATTAGGGAAGAGTCACTGGACTCTTCTGTTGGACCGAAATGAATGGAAGGGGATATCACTTAAAAAAAAAAAAAAAGATGAGTAGAAGGAAAAAATTCACTAAGTTGAGAGTTACTCAAGCAGAGTGGATTCACATTCCCATTGACAGTCTACAATGCCTTCGGCAGGAATCTCATGTTCCTGGTATAAGACGTGTGATTTTTTTTTCCTCCACAGGTAGCAGGGGATCGCCAAAGGAAAAATCAAGAAAAACGGAGCCAGGAATAGATAGGAAGTGACTGTCTTCAGTAACCCCTGAACAGCTGTAAACCTGAAGTTCCCTTCTCTCTTTAACTGGCTGAAGACAAAAGGGCTCACCCACCTCTGAGCCAGGGAGGCTCTAAGTCCCAGCTGGTCAAGATGTGGCTGAGTTTTCGTGTCAGAGGTGAGGCAGTGGAGAGTGGCCGGAACGAGAAGGGAACTGAAGACACACGTTCTGAAGTGGATAAGAGAGGAGGGTGTCTGAGGGGTGCTCCCTACCAGCCAAGAGGATGCTCTGAAGTGTTGGTGGGTGAGACCTTCCTTTGTGCTGTGAATAGAGACAAGACATGTAAGCCAGGAGGCACCAGGCCTGAGGTCATCTGCTCTCTGCCCCAGCCGACATGAAGGGCAGGTTTGGATGAGTTACTGTGGACATTGAATCATGGCCTGTTTACAGTTTGCTGCCTCTGTGTGTGCACTATGTGCAACTACACTGGGGAACGTGAAATAGACAGCGATCATGGGCATTGAGAGGAAGAGCTCCCAAGCCTATAGAGCTATGTCCAGATGGGCTACAAGGCTGCAAAGAGACCCGCACGCAGGGCTCTGTGCAGACCCTCTGAGGGCTGAGATCCAAAACGATCCAAAATGAGGGACTTAATGCACCAGCAAGGATGAGGGAAGCCAGTGTGCCTCCTCAATTTTTTAAAAAATATTTATTTACTTATTTAGCTGCCTTGGGTCTGAATTGTGGCACGCAGGATATTTATTGCCTCACGCAGGATATTTATTGTGTTGCGCAGTATCTTTATGAGTCACACAGGATATTTATTGTGTCACGTGGGATCTTTATTGTGTCACGCAGGATCTTTATTGCGTCATGCAGGATCTTTCACTGGGGCGCATGGGCCCTGCAGTTATGCCATGGGGGCTCCAGGTGCTCCCCAGTCTTGTCTCCTCCCTGCCCCTTGCACACAGTGCAGCTGTCCCGTGAGGCATCTCCCTCCACACTCCAGCATCTTTCTACAGGCTGCGCCTTCTGTCTTATCCATTTGCTAACTCTGTTGTGTTCTTCAAAGTTCAGATTGGGGGTTACCTCCTCCAAGAAGCTATTTTTGGCCTTCATTTCTTCGACCTCCCCTTACCTACTACTCTCAAGCTGGTCCCCCAGCACCCTGAGCGTTATCAGCCTTTCCATTTGCAGTCTTCGAGCTCCTTCCTTCCCTGCCCCCTCTGCTGGACAGTGGGCTTTAATCCAGGTCATGGCTCTTGTATCTTCAAATCACCAGGACTGATGACCTATTGCACACAGCAAGAACTAAAAAACGTGTTGGCTGGATGAATGAACCAGTCACTGGATTAACGCGGAAAATGAAGTCACTGTGGGGAAACTGTCATTTTTTAATCAGATTCTTTTTCAAGGAGTTTAAAGTGTTCCACTGAAGTGACAGACGAGAGTCCACACTTCACCTCCTCCAGGATATAAATGAGGGAGCAGAGGATGTCCCAGCTGCTGAGGAGGGCAGAGAGGGGTAAGAATATGCTCTGTGTTTGAGAAGGTGTGGACTTCCCAGGTGGTGCGTCCCAGGCAGGTGGCAAAGAACCTGCCTGCCGATGAAGGAGACGTAAGAGACGTAGGTTCGATCCTTGGATCAGGAAGATCTCCTGGAGGAGGGCACGGCAGCCTACTCCAGTATTTTGCTTGGAGAATCCCACGGACAGAGGAACCAGGTGGGCTATAGTCCATGGAGTCCCAAAGAGTCAGACACAACTGAAACAACTTAGTGCATGCGCACACACACACACACACAGACACATGCACACACACACAGACACATGCACACACACACAAGAAGGGACAGAGCCACAAAGAGTAACTGTGGACTTTATGAGTTTTTTCAACATTTTCAAATGCCAGTGCCAAATCCTGGGCACAGCCTCTTTGGAAAGGTTCTTGAAAAGCTTTTTTTTTTTTTTCAGCGAGAGAGCAGTTAACAGAGCTAGAAATGCAAGACTTCACTGACAGGAAGTGACTTTTGTTTTTGCTCTATAATTGGAGAATGGAAAACCCAACCCCACTCCTCTTGAAGATTTGCAAACAGATGTGGCTTTCCAGCACATCCACACCTGCTGTCCCCTCTCCAGGCTCCAGTGGCTTCTCACAAGCAGCTTATTCCCTTCAAGGACGGAAGCATAATCAGTCTCCTGCATGGAGTCATTACTTCACAACGAGTTCTCAGTTATTTATTTTTTTAAACAGCTGGTTCCAACCTCGTAGTTGCATCAAAATGCAAAATTGCAAAGCAGTTATTACCATTTCACATTGGATATATTTAAACATTGGGGGTCAAGCTACAGGCCGGTTTTGTTCTGATTATCAGCACTGCTAAGTAAGCCAAGAGAAGCTGGACAAAGATGCTCCGGTGAAAGGAGCAGGTGATTTGTGGGAGTGGATGGTTTTGCCAAGACTTCAGGGCAAGGACTCTTGCAGAACGTTCTGGAAGGCTGCTGTGGAAAAGTTATGCATTAAGAAGACTGGATTTCCTTTGATGACCAGTCACCTCAAGGATGAGGCTTGTAACGCCACTGAGGCTGGGAGATTTAGAAAGCAGAGATACACATGAAACCAGGCTAAATCTTGCCAGAATCAGTTTGAAGGAAATTCTCTTTTGTCAAGTAATTGAAAACAAGGGGAGAAACTTTGACAAGTTCAAATTTAAAACTCCTGTTTCCGTAGAGCTGGGTGACTCTGGGCGAGCTGCTTGACATGACAGAGCTTTAGTAGCCTCTGCTTTGCAATGCTAATTATGAAACTTACCATAACTGTTGTTTGACCTACCATAAGGTGTTGCGAGGATTCGAGATACTATCCGGAATGCACTTGGCAGGCTGCCTAGGACAGCAAAGATCCAGTATCAACATGTAGGTCAGTCCCAATCTTCCAATCCATCACAACTCCCTAGGATTTTGCTTTGAAAAACTCTCTTTTCAAGTAACTGGGCAGCCCATTGTGAGGTTAGAAAATAAAGAGGCAGCAGGAGAGAAAATAACGATGACAGGGCCAAGGTAAAGAAATCACATTTTATTAAGGAAATGACAAGGTGCATATGGCCTGGTCTAGTACCTTCTTCTTATGGGATTTTGCCATGATCATATACTTTTTCAAGCGTTGACTAAAGCGGAATGAAAGGTCTCTTCATACTCACAGGCCAAGAAAACTGGATCATTTCACTGTCACGTGGAAGGGCAGACCTAGCAAAAGAGAGGTTTATTTGAGTCACACTCCCTGAGGCCCCGAATTCCCAGGGGAATTCCATCCCATTCTTTTCTCCCAGTGCGTGGAGCTCGGGCCACGCAATCAGTCTATCTTTTGGCACCTGAGCGATGCCTGAGAAGCAGGTGTATCTGCTTAATATCCAACCTGTTTTTACTGCCAATCCCAATGACATAAGTGGGTTCAAGGGGCCATGATTTTAGAGGAGTCAGAGTTTGTCATGGTTCCAAGAATACTGTTTCACAACAGTCATAAAATGAGGACTCTGTTTAGCCCAAGAATATTGAGTTGGGGTGAGGAGCTCCAGCTGTGACACAAAATGATAAACTTTTCAGCAAACTGGCTAGAGTATTGTTGTACCAGTCTTTTGTCTTCTTGGGGAGGTCGTAAAAGACATCCAAGACACTGTGTTTGTGTTAAAAAGAAAGGAAGATCTTCCATCCCCTTTTCCGTGCCTCAAGGGTGCCTGCTCCATGCCTGCCAGTGACACTCAGACAATTAACAATCTCGGACAGTTTAGAAAGGGCACTTAATGAAATCCTTTTCATGTGAAATGCCGAAAGCACAAACCAAAGATTGTTAACATTAAGTCTGTGGTCTAGGGTTCCGAGAACCAGCCGTTCACTGCCAGGCTCAGTCCCGGTTCAGGGCAAACTAACACAGCCATCTTTACTGTTGGCATAAAAATAAAGACCTGCCAAACTATTATCTAGGAAGGAGAGAGAGGTACTGAAAACAGCATACAAAGAGCATCTTTTGTTTATTTCCACTTGCTATTTCCCATCAAGAGAATCACTGGGAAAGCAGACTCCTGTCCCTAATTCAGAAGGTTGAGTGATCCAGGTTTAAACCAATCAGCCTATTGTATTTTCCCTGCCCACCTAACTGAAAGTTGAGCATGTGACTCAGAGTCAGATGAGATGAGATTTTCATTAGGAATTCTGGGGAATTATCACTGACTGTGAAGTGAGAGGGGTATGAGAACGTTATCAGCTCTGGGGTAACTGCCGGAGGAAGTCCATGGCCCAGGAAAAGCCAAGTAGTGAGCTGAGACACAAGAAATAGGGTCTGAAAGTTATCGTGTGAGCCCTGCCTTAAGCCTGCTTTAAGCCAGGCTTTTCCGTTCTCTGAGTCACCAGCTTTCCTTTTCTCCTTCAGCCACTTTGGGTAGGAATTTTGCCATCTATACCTCTTTATTGCCCCTTTGTCTCTATCTTTGCTTCTCCATCACTTCCTCTTTTTTATTTTTTTTTCTCTTTTTAAGAGCAAAGCACACTTACTTTAGAGAGTTTCATAAATACATACACACACAAACGAAAACCCAAAGTAACTTTCCCAGGACCACACAGCTCTCAGGTGACGGAGCCGTGATGGGACCCAGCCTGGCTACTGCAGGAGGCTGTGTTAATAATGCTACAATCTACCCTTAGCCTCTCACAGATCTTCTGGGCATTTTAATGTAGATTGTTCAATCTCTTCCTTCCTTAAGTATTTTTTTCCTCATGATTATATAGACTCATTGTTTTGCAAGTTGGAAGGATATTACAAATACAGTGTGTGTGTTTTTTACTCAGTAATACATCATGAACATTTCCCCAAGTCATGAACTATTTCATAAGACCATCATTTTTAATGGCTGCATAATATTTCATTTGAATTGGATGCATCATAATATATTTAAACATTTTCATATTATTAAATCTTCAGGTGCTTTATATTATTTTATATTTTAAAAAGCAAATAAGTAGAGGAAGATTTTAAGTACACAGTATCTGTACTATAATCCCTGGTGGTGCTGCTGCTGCTACTGCTAAGTCACTTCAGTCGTGTCCAACTCTGTTCGACGCCAGGCTCCCCCATCCCTGGGATTCTCCAGGCAAGAACACTGGAGTGGGTTGCCATTTTCTTCTCCAGTGCATGAAACTGAAAAGTGAAAGTGAAGTCACTCAGTTGTGTCTGACTCTTAGCGACCCCATGGACTGCAGCCCACCAGGCTCCTCCATCCATGGGATTTTCCAGGCAGGAGTACTGGAGTGAGGTGCCATTGCCTTCTCCTAATCCCCGGTGGCTCAGCAGTAAAGAATCTGCCTGCAATGCAGGAGCCACCAGGAGACATGGGTTCAATCCTTGGGTAGAAAGAACCCCTGGAGAAAGGCCTGGCAACCCATTCTAGTATTCTTGCCTAAAGAACCTCAGGGTAGTAGAGCCTGGAGGTCTGCAGTCCATGGGATTGCAAACAGTTGTACAAAACTAAAGCACTTAACACACACACATGCAAGGAGGAGGTGCATGCCATATATTGGTCAAGACCTATCAAATGTACCACACAAAGAGTGAACTCTAAACTAACTTTATACTAGTATAAAGGAGTGTTCAAATGTTGCATCATCAATTGCAATAAACACATGACACTAACGTAAGATGTTAATAGGGGAATCTAGGAACACTCTGTACTCTCTGCTCACTCTTTCTATAAACCTAAAACTTCTCCAAAAAGCATTCTATTCATTAAAAATAAATAATCAACAGTATAAATGAACAAGCAGGCAAAAGCCAACATAAATATAAATTTTCAGCAGTTCTAATTACAGTTGACCCTTGAACAACATGGGCTTGAACTTCATGGGTCCACTTAGATGTGAATTTTTAAAAATAAATATGTAGATAATGCTACACATCTGTGACTGGTTGAACATAGAGGGGCAGATACAGAGGAAGCATGGATAAGGGGGCTGATTATAAAGTTTATACACCGATTTTCATCTGTGGGGAGTTTCAGCACTTCAACCCCGTGTTGTTCAAGGATTAACTGTATTTTACTACAATAGATTCATGGAGGTAGAATTACTGAAACAGAGGTTAATATATTTTAGACATGTGGCCACAGTTTCTTTTCAGGAAGAAAATCTGTACCACTTCACAGTTCACAGACTCCCCATCAATGTATGAGAGTCTGGTTCATTAGATTCTTATCTATGCTGAAAGTTGAGTTTTTAAATCTTTGTAAATTTACTAGGAAACATAATGCTGAATTTCAATTTGCTCATCTTTGATTATTAACTATACAAAGTAAAACTGTATGATACAGATGAATGGTGCAGAACAAATACTTCAGAAACAGAATTAAGTTATTGAAAAAGGTTGCTTCACAAACCAGTAGGGAAAAGATTTCCTCAAGACAAAGAGAGACAAAGTGCGATCCACACCACATACCTCCTCCTGCTGCCGCTGCTGCTGCTAAGTCGCTTCAGTCGTGTCCGACTCTGTGCGACCCCAGAGACGGCAGCCCACCAGGCTTCCCTGTCCCTGGGATTCTCCAGGCAAGAACACTGGAGTGGGTTGCCATTTCCTTCTCCAGTGCATGAAAGTGAAAAGGGAAAGTGAAGTCACTCAGTCATGTCTAACTCTTCGCAACCGCATGGACTGCAGCCCACCAGGCTCCTCCGTCCATGGGATTTTCCAGGCAAGAGTACTGGAGTGGGGTGCCATCGCCTTCTCCAACATACCTCCTTCAGTGGTCCTCAAACATGAGTGTACATCCAAGTCCCCTGAAGAAATTCTTCAAACACAGACTCAGGACCAGCTCCTGTCTCTGATGCAGCAGCTCTAGGGTAGAGCTCAAGATTTTGCACTTCTCCTAAAGTCTCAGGTAATGCTGTTGCTAAAATCTCCAGGGACCAGATTTTGAGAATCATTTCCTTGTATAATAAAGTTCAGATCAATGATGGGGATTCCCTGGTGGCTCAGTTGTGAAGTATTCACCTGCCAATGCAAGAGACATCCCTTATCCAGGAAGAACCCACATGCGAAGAAGTAACTAAGCCCATGCACCAGAAGTATGGAGCCTAGTGCCTGGGAGTTGCAACCACTTCAGCCTTCCTAGTGCCTGGGATCGTCCATGTACTGCAACTACTTCAGGCTTCACACCCTAGAGCTGATGCTCCACACCAAGAGAAAATCCTGGCAGCAACGAAGACCCAGCACACCCCAAAATAAATAAATAGATAAACTTCAGATCAGTGAGAGGGGTGAATGAAAAAAAAAATTAAATTCTAAGTCTCTTTCATTTTTTAACAGATCAAGAATGCAAAATTTACAGATATATGTGTCTCAATAGTATGATTAATAATATATATTAAATTATGTCTAAAATACATATTAATATGATGTATCCGTATCATATATAGACTATTATTAGATTAGATAATGTATATTCTTTTCACATACTTATGAAATAATTATTTATCTTAACTCTATACTAAGACTAAAATCCATGCCATGCCATAAAGGCAACCTCAACATGTTTTTAATGATAGGCAGTAGATCACAGTTCTAATCAAATGCAATAAAGTTAAAAATAACTAGGAAGAAATAGAAAGCAATCACTTCCAATCACTTGGGAAGTACACCTCTCAATAAATACACGGCTCTCTCTCAATACTCATTTACTAAAGCAACAATGATGAGACTGCTGCTCACCTAAACACATGAGTTGAAGCTAAAGTTGGAGAAAATTTTGTAGCTGGAAATTCTCTCATTATTAACAAAAGAGTTAAATCAAACAAATTAATTGTGAAACTCAAAAATTTAGGAGAAGAATATCAAACCTAAAGCAGAAGGAAAAGACACAAAAAGCATGAAAGTAAGTTAAACTAGAAAACTTAAAAGCGGTAAAACTGATTGATTCAAGAGATATACAAGCCTTAAAGAAAAGTCATAATCTACATTAACCAAAGAATAAAAAGGAGCAGGAAAACACAAATACCCCAAATCAGACAAAATAAAGGGCAGATACAGGGGAGCTTTCCTGGTGGCCCAGTGGTAAAGAATCTGCCTGCCAATGCGGAAGACTTTAGAGATGGGGGTTTGATCCCTGGGTCAGGAAGATCCCCTAGAGGAGGAGATGGCAATCCATTCCAGTATTCTGGGCGTCGCTGGTGACTCAGATGGTAAAGAATCTGCCTGCAAAGCAGGAGACTCAGGAGACGAGGGTTCGATCCCTGGGGAGGGAAGATCCACTGAAGGAGGGCGTGGCAGCCCACTCTAGTATTCTTGCCTGGGGAATCCCTTGGAGGAGCCTGGTGGGCTACAGTGTCTGGGGTCCCACAGAGTCGTACATGGCTTAGCATGAGCAGGGAGGGACAGTATAGGGGGAAGTTTTAAAGCATTGAAGAATAGTTTGTAAAACTGTGGAAATAAATTTTAAAACTTGGATGATACAAATATTCTAGAAATAATAGATTTCTTATATCAAGAAGAACAAGGAAACTTATTTTATTTTTACTTTATTCTACGTTACAATACCGTATTGGTTTTGCCATACATTGACATGAATCAGCCACAGGTGTACATGATCTCCCAATGCCGAAGCCCCCTCCCACCTCCCACCCCATATCATCTCTCTGGATCATCCCGTGCACCAGCCCCAAGCATCCTGTATCCTGTATTGAACAAAGACTGGCGCTTCGTTTCTTACATGATAGTATACATGTTTCAATGCCATTCTCCCAAATCATCCCACCCCCTCCCTCTCCCTCAGAGGCCAAAAGTCCGTTCTATACATCTGTGTCTCTTTTGTTGTCTCACATACAGGGTCATCATTACTATCTTTCTAAATTCCTTATATATGTGTCAGTATACTGCATTGGTGTTTTTCTTTCTGGCTTACTTCATTCTGTATAATCGACTCCAGTTTCATCCGTCTCATTAGAACTGATTCAAATTTATTCTTTTTAAGGGCTGAGTAATACTCCATTGTGTATATGTACCACAGCTTTCTTATCCATTCATCTGCTGATGGATATCTAGGCTGCTTCCATGTCCTGGCTATTATAAACAATGCTGCAATGAACATTGGGGTACATGTATCTCTTTCAATTCTGGTTTCCTCAGTGTGTATGCCCAGCAGTGGGATTGCTGGGTCATAAGGCCCAGAATATAAAATATATAACTATAATTGCACATTGGTGTAAGTGTTGGATCAAATGATGCTGGTAGACTGGAGCTATGGCCCCAAATGCCAAGGCTGGGCTGACTGCATAGTCATGTGGGAAACATTTTAAAGGTTCAGATTCCTTGGCCCTGTCTTGGATTCAATAGGTCAGAAGAGGGGCATGGAAATATGGAATTTTTAAAACTCCTCTTCATTTTTGTGTTCAGTCATGCCTGTGAGTCATAGGACTAGAGAACCTACTGAGTAAAGGCTTATTGGAAGAGGTGGGCCTTGGCTTACACAATAGTTTATCAAACACCCTTTACTGAATAGTAGCTGTTTGCCAGGTACTAGGAATACAAAATCAAAAGTAAACCAACTATTAGGCAAGTTGTGATAATTCATTTAAAAGTGGTATATACAAGATGCTAGGGAGCTCATGAAAGAAATATTTATATCAAGGAGGATGCTCAGAAAAAAAAAAAAAAAAAAAAGAACATGGAAACTTAGAATAAGCTGTGAGACAATTATGAGGAGCTTCTCCTGTAAAGGGCCAGGCCCATACCACCTACAAGGCTCAAACCATAAAAGAATAGATATCATAGGACTATTAAAATTGTTCCATAACTCAGAGAATGGAGTGCTTTTCAATGCTTCTATTGTTTTTATAAAGCCAGTAAAATAGTATATCAAAATTTATTAAAGGAATACCGAAAAGATCACTATAGACCTCACTTCACTTATAAACAAAATATTAGCAAGTAGAATTCATCAATACCAGCAGATCATTATTATCACTGATATATAAGATCTGTCCAAGCCAGCACAATAAACCAAAACAGAAGGTCTAAGTACTGGAAAGAAGCAAGTTAAATTGCCATTATTCAAGGATGAAATGATTTTATACCAGAGAAAATTCAAGAGAATAAACCGAGAAAACTTAGAAACAGTGGTAATATGAGTCTGGTTCCAAAACAAATGCTCAAAAACGTAATAACTTTCCAACTAACAATAGTTACTTGGAAAGTATAATGAATAAAAAAAATTCTAGTCATAATAGTAACTTATAAATAATAACTAATAAGTCATCTGCTCTATAGAGAAAACAACAAAACGCCATGATGGATAACAGAGGAGATTTGATTAAAAGGGTAGGTGTTAATTTTAGACACGCTATCCTAACTTTTTGAAGAAAGGAAAAAATAATCACTGGTTTTGAAGCTCTAAGATGACTATAAAATTCCTCCTGGAGAGAAAAACTGGGCTTTTTGCTTTTCACCTGTTTTTATTTTTTCAGCCAAGCACTTGGATGGGTTTATTTTAGAAAGACGTCTTGTCCTTGTTGTCATCAGCTAGCAAAAGATAGTGAGATTGGGCTGGAGGTGAGTAAACAAGGAGAAAGGAGAAAACATCAAAGCAAGGGGCCCAGCTGGAGCTAAAAGAGAAAGTGAGGACCTTCTTCCCGTAAGAGGACAAGCAGATAAAAGTTCAAGAGTTAACACATCGAGGAACTTCCCTGGTGGTCCAGGAGTTAGGACTCTGTGCTTCCACTGCAAAGGGTGTGGGCTCAATCCCTGGTTGGGGGAATTAAGATCCCATATACCCCCTCAGTATGGCCAAAAAAGAAAAATAAATAAATAGATATCTTTAAAAGAGTAGATATCAGTATTTAAAGTCATTCCGTTGTGATCCATTATAATGCAGCCCATCTGTGCAGCCTCCAGACCTTTGATAATGGTGGTGGTGCTGGGGGTGATGACGATGAGAGCCCATATTTACTGAGCACTTACTTTCTGGGCGCCCTAAGCACTGTCACTGCATATATCATTGAATTGCTGTGGAAATCCTGTTTCCCATTACAGATGGAGAATTTCGGGCAGAGCAATTGGACCAAGTGCACAGCTTGCAAGTGGAGTCTAGCGGGTGGCCCAGACATTCTGACTCCAGGGCTCCACCCTGAAGTCACCTATTTCACATGTTCATGGCCTGGAGTTAAAGCCAGTGAAAAGGTCAGACAGTCTCCAGTGGGGTGTTGTCACTGCAGAAAGGACAGATGTGCCAGAATCAGAGCCGGAGCAGAGACCAAGAATCCTGTGGACCAGGAAAATGGAACTGGCTCCGGGGAAAATATAAACACCAGCCCCTCCACTGCCACGAAATCCCAGGGAGACCGAGAAGCATGTTGGGCTTCTATCAGGTGTGAGATGGAGTGTTGAGAATTGTATTACATCTTAAAGTAAACGATTACTTCAGCTGGCTGGATAACATAGTTTTCTGCAAGAGACTGAAATAGGGCTTATAATTATTAAAAGGCCAATGCTCCCTGAACAAAATCTACTAAAATAAATTCAAGCACTCCCAAATTCTACTGGGACTTTTTAATTTGCCCAAATTATTCAAAATGTATCTAATAGAATAAACTTATACAAATTGCCAAGAAAGAGCTGAAAGAGAATTATTATCAAGGAAAACTTGACTCATGAGATAATAAAACACACTTTGAAAACACATGAATTAATAGAGTATATATTTCAAGTCAGAAAAGTAAGTAACATTTGAACAAATAGCTAAACGTTTTTAAATAAATCTAGATCTCTACATCATACATCAAATAAAATTTCCAATGAGCCAAAGACTTTTAATATAAAAAATTAAACGAAAGTACTAGAAGAAAATGGGGCTTCCCAGGATTGCACAATGGTAAAGAATCCACCTGCCAATGCAGGTGATGTGGGTTTGACCCCTAAATAGGGAAGATCTTCTGGAGAGGGAAACGAAAACGCACTCCAGTATTCTTGCTTGGGAAATCTCATTGACAGAGGAGCCTGGAGGGCTACAGTCCATGCGGTCCCAAAGAGCCAGACACAGCTGAATGGCTGAGCACTCAGCATGCACTAGAAGAAAATATAGGTGAATAAACTTGGTGTGGCAAAAGCTTTCCAAGACTGACAAACCTCCAGCTCAATCCCTAACCACCAAAAAAGGGGAAAGAAGATGGTCTGACTATTTAAACTTCAAGATTGGAAAGGATGTCTAATTGAGCACTTGCAAGTTTTCCAAATTCTGCACCAAATCTCATTAAATGTAGAAAAATATATATACTTTAATAATAAAATCATACTAGTTTGAACCATAAAAGTACCATTGGCACATAGGAAATTTTGAAAAACTCCTTAAAAAACCCAAATTGATCAGATCAATGTGTGTGTGTGTGTGTGTGTGTATGCACTCAGTTGTGTCTGACTCTTGCAACCCCATGGATTGTAGTCTGCCAGGCTCCTCTGTCCATGAGGTTCTCCAGGCAAAAATACTGGAGTGGGTTGCCATTTCCTCCTCCAGAGAATCTTCCCAACCCAGAGATCAAACCTGCATCTCCTGTGTCTCCTGCATTGGCAGGTGGATTCTTTACTGCTGAGCCACCAGGGAAGTTCCTCTACTCAGCATAAGGAGGAGGGGAAAAAAAAGCATGCAGGAGATCCATACTTCAGACATTTGTAAGAAAACCTTCCATGGATGAGGGAGAGGTCGGAGGATGTTGGGATCCCAGAGGGAATGGACGTGAAAAGGTGAGCCTGAAGCTACTGCATGTCTGTGGTGCACTGAGGACCTGCTTTCAAGTCCTAGCATCCAGACAAGGCAGTGAGTAGGCCTTGGGTCCAGAGAACACAGCAGCATCCAGGTAACTACCGACCCCAAAGAGCGGAGGGAGCAACATCTCAGGAAATAAAGATGGGGGATCACGCACCAGCATTTTCTTATTCTCCCTCCCAAAACAATTGTAAAGAGATCTTGTGTTTACTTTTTTATTCTGTTTAATTTTCACTGGAGTATAATTGCTTTACAATGCTGCACTAGCCTCCATTGCACAAAAAACTGAATCAGCCACACAGACACATTCATCCCCTCCCTCTTGAGTGCCCCTCCCACCCCACCCTACCCTCACCCCACCCTTATAAGTATCAAGAAAATTAGAGATACCAAGGGAACATTTCAGGCAAAGATGAGCTCAATAAAGGCCAGAAATGGTAGGGACCTAACAGAAACAGAAGATATTAAGAACAGGTGGCAAGAATACACAGAAGAACTATACAAAAAAAGAGCTTCATGACCCAGATAATCACGATGGTGTGATCACTCACTTAGAGCCAGACATCCTGGAATGTGAAGTCAAATGGGCCTTAGGAAGCATCACTACGAACAAAGCTAGTGGAGGTGATAGAATTCCAGTTGAGCTATTTCAAATCCTAAAAGATGATGCTGTGAAAGTGAAGCACTCAATATGTCAGCAAATTTGGAAAACTCAGCAGTGGCCACAGGACTGGAAAAGGTCAGTTTTCATTCCAGTTCCAAAGAAAGGCAATGCCACAGAATGCTCAAACTACCGCACAATTGCATTCATCTCACACGCTAGCAAAATAACGCTCCAAATTCTCCAAGCCAGGCTTCAACAATATGTAAACCATGAACTTCCAGATGTTCAAGCTGGTTTTACAAAAGGCAGAGGAACCAAAGGTCAAATTGTCAACATCTGTTGGGTCATAGAAAAAGAAACAGAGTTCCATAAAAACATCTATTTCTGCTTTATTGACTACGCCAAAGCCTTTGACTGTGTAGATCACAATAAACTGGGGAAAATTCTGAAAGAGATGGGAATACCAGACCACGTGACTTGCCTCTTGTATGCAGGTCAGGAAGCAACAGTTAGAACTGGACATGCAACAACAGACTGGTTCCCCAAATAGGAAAAGGAGTACGTCAAGGCTGTAAATTGTCACCCTGCTTATTTAACTTATATGCAGAGTACATCATGGGAAATACTGGGCTGGATGAAGCTGTAATCAAGATTGCCAGGAGAAATATCAATAACCTCAGATGTGCAGATGACACCACACTTACAGCAGAAAGCAAAGAGGAACTAAAGAGCCTCTTGATGAAAGTGAAAGAGGAGAGTGAAAAAGTTGGCTTAAAGCTCAGCATTCAGAAAATGAAGATCATGGCATCCAGTCCCATCACTTCATGGCAAATAGATGGGGAAACAGTGGAAACAGTGGCTGACTTATTTTGGGGGCTCCAAAATCACTGCAGATGGTGACTACAGCCATGAAATTAAAAGACGCTTACTCCTTGGAAGGAAAGTTATGACCAACCTAGATAGCATATTAAAAAGCAGAGATACT
>SJYC01118880.1:0-11874 GCA_006408675.1 Madoqua kirkii
GGCTCCAAAATCACTGCAGATGGTGACTACAGCCATGAAATTAAAAGACGCTTACTCCTTGGAAGGAAAGTTATGACCAACCTAGATAGCATATTAAAAAGCAGAGATACTACCAAAAACGTTCTGTCTAGCCAAGGCTATGGTTTTTCAAGTAGTCATGTATGGATGTGAGAGTTGGACTATAATGAAAGCTGAGCGCCAAATAATTGATGGTGGTGGAGATTCAAATAATTGAATTGTGGTGTTGGAGAAGACTCTTGAGAGTCTCTTGGACTGCAAGGAGATCCAACCAGTCCATCCTAGAGGAAATCAGTCCTGAATATTCATTGGAAGGACTGATGTTGAAGCTGAAACTTCAATACTTTGTCCACCTCATGCAAAGAGCTGACTCATTAGAAAAGACTCTGATGCTGGGAGGGATTGGGGTCAGGAGGAGAAGGGGACGACAGAGGATGAGACGGTTGGATGGCATCACAGACTCGATGGACAGTAGTTTGGGTAAACTCCAGGAGTTGATGATGGACAGGGAGGCCTGACATGCTGCAGTCCATGGGGTTGCAAAGAGTTGGCACACGACTGAGCGGCTGACCTGCACTGAACTGCACGGAGCTGAGTTCTCCGTACTAATCCAGCTTCCCACCAGCCACCCATCTTACATGTGGTCGTGTAGGTATATGTCGATCCTACTGTCCCAGTTTGGGTCCTACCCTCCCCTTCCCCCTTGTGTCTGTGTATCCGTTCTCTATATCTGTATCTTTATTCCCACTCTGCAAATACATTTATCTGTACTGTGTTTCTAGATTCCATGTATTTGGGCTAATAGATGATATTTGTTTTTCTCTTTCTGACTTACTTCATTCTGTATGACAGACTCCAGATCCATCCATATCACTAGAAATGACCCAATTTTGTTTCTTTTATGGCTGAGTTAAAAAACCATAATGATACATTGTATATATGCACCACATCTTCTTTATCCATTCATCTGACAATGGACATTTAGGTTGCTTCTGTGTCCTGGCTATTGTAAATAGTGCTGCAATGAACATAGGGGTGTATGTGTCTTTCTGAATTATGGAACAGATAAGCCCTCAAGGACAAACAGACTGGAAAGAAGAACTAACAAAATTTGAGATGCTGGAATGCAGATGGACCAGTGCTGGCTGGTTCCTCCAGGGAATGGGGGAAGCCAAGTAGTAATCTGATTTCTGAGACAAAACTCCCCAAAGGCACCTCTGGAGTAGGCAGTGAAAACAACAAACAAACAAATGGCTGTTTAAGAAGTTGGTTTCCTCGACCCATTACTACCACTACCACCCAGGCAGAAACGCAAAGCCCCAGCCACAGGGATGGAAAGTCAGGAAATGCCAGGGACAGGTGAGAGCGGGAGTGCCATTCAGGGATGAACTTTCACCTAACTGAATGACAAATTGCAATCAGTTCCCAGAACTGTGGCAGGCAGGACTATGCCCTCCAGGTCGGTGATGCATGATCTTCTCTAGGGAATGTGATCAGCCCAAGCGAAGGACATGATCATCTTGCAAGAAGCCCATGGTTTACAAATGTCCCCCTCGAGTTCAGAGCTTCCAGTCACCGTCATTTTCCTCCTCCCAGAACAGCGATCTGTGTCACAGCTGCCCTTTCTGCAGCACTGAACACAGCTCCTGGACTTTGCCCCTCATAGAGAGGGCATGAGCCCAGTCCTGCTGCTGGCTGGCACAGCACTGGGGGAGTTCTTGGCTACCACCCACTTAGCCGCTTGAGCATCTTTGTGAAACAAACATAGCTGAGAATCCTATGCCAAGTCCTCCAGGAGAGGCTGCAGCAGGTGGTACCCAGAGAGGCACTGCGGTGTGGTGATTAGACACATGCTCTTAGAATGAGGGAGGTCTGGGTCCACATCCCAGCAGCTAGCTCCCTTCCAAATCATGAACCTCTGGCAAGCCACTCAGCCCCTCAGAGCCTTCAGCTGCCATCTGTAAAGTTGGGAAAAGAGTAGCACTTGCCTCCCACTCCCCCCACTTCCCTGGCTGGTGGTCATGAGAATTACATAGTGTTTACCCTTAGCCCAGAATCTGGCCTGTAAAAGCACAGTCCATAGACCAGAGCCTCCATTGGAATGCCAGGAGCAAAGAATACGCAAGCTGGACCATCTCCTGAATCGGAACACATGCTCCATCCTAGCTGGTCCTCATTGTTGTTTTGATTTTTTTTTTCCATGAGACATTTTAGAACTTCATAAAAATAGAAGCATTGTTTTAAGAGCAGGGATATTGAATTATCAATTTCTTTGTTTTACTGTTTATGCTTTTGGTGTCCTGTGTAAGAAATCTTTGCCTACCTCAAGGACAGAAAGATTTTCTTCTATGATTTTAAAAGTGACTTAGATAGAGTTAGCTTTTTTGTTTATATTTATGATCCATTGAATGTTAGTTTTTGCATATGAGATCACACAAGGGCTGAGGTCATCACATCCTCTTTGCTTGAATTACCTTGGCACGTGTGTCAGCAGATAAGTGTACGTGTGTGCTGATTTCAGGACTCGATGTTCTGTTCCACGAGTCTATGTATTGAATACAGCACTGTCTTGATTACTGTGACTTTGTAGGAAGTTTTGAAATCAGGCAGTGTAGTTCTTCAGGTTATAGCTCTTTTTCAAAATTGCTTGTCCAAATCATCTTTATAATGCCCCACTTTGATTTTGAGAGGAAAATCAAATTTTACCAGACATACGAAAAAACTCATAAGAAAATTAAAAATCAAAATAAAGAAACTGAAGCTGAAGCGCCAATACTTTGGCCACCTAATGTGAAAAATCAACTCATTGGAAAAGACCCTGATTATAGGAAAGATTGGGAGTAGCAGGAGAAGCAGGTGAGAGTGGATGAGATGGTTGGATGGCATCACTGACTCAAAGGGCGTGAGTTTGAGCAAACTCTGGGAGATGGTGAAGGACAGGGAAGTCTGGGGCACTGCACTCCATAAGGAAGCAAAGAGTCAGACCAAACTTAGTGATCGAACGACAACAAGAGAAACCATAAGAGCAAGTTAAAGTAAAAAGAGACATTGACGTAAGAAGGAGGAAACTTCAAAAGAAGTATCATTAATATTCTCAGACGTGAGACAGTATTGACTCTAATAATTAAAAAAGATAAAACTTAAAGGAATATTCAGAAAATAGAAGTGGGAGAAAGCACTTCAAATGCATTATCTTTGTCAAATGTGTAGCAACCTCCCCCAAGTTATCCACTCTTCATTAGGCACCTGCTGTATGTCAAGCACAACATAGGTCAAAGATCATGGATAAGACTATAGGATACTTGAACAGAAGACCTCAGAGATCACCTTCATTAGTTTCCAGATAGAGAAGTAAAAGCTCAGTGATATCAAAAACCTTGCCTAAGATCACACACCAGTTGGTGGCAAAGCCAAAATGAAAATTCAGGGGTCTTAACGCACCCATTGTTGTGTGTCATTTATTTCATTGCACGGATTGTAATCTTGTCTTTTAAAAGCTCTGTGGAGTAAAAGGTAATCTGATATTAAAAAGAAAGCAATTCAGTTAATAAAAAGGAAGGGGGAATCTTGTCAATAAATAGTACTTTGTATGACCCCAGTTCCTTATAAAATGGCTTGTAGAGATTACTGCACTGTTGGTGAAAGGAATACTTTATCTACCTAGAGACTTCAGTGTTTATTTTTTTCAAATCTTAACTTTTTTGATGGAGAGGTTAAACTTTACAAACATCAAGGAATTCAGTATCAGGGAGGGATCTGAACTGTTTATGGCTCCTCTCATCACTTCGTAATGGAATCCTCCTTGTGATCTGAGGACACCTTGCTTGGAGGCGCTGTTGCGTGGAATCCTCTGGAGCACTCCTGATCACTACCTTTCTTTATTTTCATGTTGACTCTTGGTGGGGGTGCTGTGAGATTGAGGGTGGCCCATTATTCACAGATGAAAGCCTTTCTGCTCTGACTTGTTGATTATCCTCTTAGTCTGAATTGAATCCAGCACCACCTTGGAAGGATCTAGAGGAGAAAGCCTTTGTTAGGATAGGCGTACTTTTGTCCTTAACCACACAATAGGAAAGAAACACAAGAGACTCTTGAGTCAGATTCCAAGAGATTGTAGATGGTACAAATCTCTTGATCGGTTGATCTATCTATCCATCCATGCATCTATCGACATAAAGAGGGTAGATTTCCTCCCCATGGATCACAGGCTTGTCACGGCAAAGGGGTTTGTGTAATCAATGAAGCTATGAACTATGCTTTGTAGGGCCACCCAAGATGGGTGGGTCATAGCAGAGAGTTCTGACAAATGTGATCCCCTGGAGGAGGGAAAATGGCAAACTACGCCAGTGTGCTTGCTTCGAGAATCCCATGAAGAGATTTTTAAAAGAGAGAGAGAGTAGATTTCTCATGAGCTTCTTTCCATCGTCATTCCTCTTGCTGTGGTCTGAGCTGATGTGTAGTTTTACGCCACTTCTATTCGATCACGCAGTTATGACAGTTCCACGCTCTCTTATTCAAAGCTTCTCACTCTAATTAGGAGGTGTTGGTTCTGGTTTCCTAGAAACCTAGGGCATCTGCTGAGGGTCAAGTCCTTGATATCTGAGCTCTCTCACAAATGACAGAGGAGAGAGGGGTTTGTGGAGTTGGAAGCCCTTCTTCAGATCTAGGAGGTAAAGATTTGTGTTGTCCTGATTGAGCCCAACATGACAGTTGGGTGTCTGCTCCACAGGATAAACCATCAGTGTTAGTGTTCCTTGTTCTCGTAACTTTAACCTTTCCTTTGACCCAGATTATTCTGCTCCTGTCTTCCAGAGACACCTGGTAAATCCTCCCTTCCACCCATAGGCGTGTTTCTCTGCTTGTCACGTTCCAGCCTCACTGAGGTACTGTTTCCTGACTCCACCATGCACACTCACACCTTTGAGCCTGGTGCCTGCTGTTCTCCAGTCTGGAACACCCTCCCTTCACGGTCCTCTTCGCTCCATGTGGCTGTCCCAGCCCCTCGCTCTGTGTGCCACCATGCAAGCTTCTAACCTAGGAACCTTCCAGACTGCTTCCAACATTGCACCTGGCCGGCACCTTTCTGCATTGAGGCCGTCAGCCCCTCCAGGGTGGGAGCTTCTTGGAGTCAGGGGCTACTTCACCCATTCTTGTGGCTCTCCAGTGCTGTCACATATGAAATCTCATTTTAGAGATTAACAGTGAAATTAACAGTGTGCTCTGGGAGCTGATCCTAGAGGCCTCCTCTTGTTATTTTCTGAAAACTTTTCTGACTTTTAGGGGTCTGTCTTTAACAAATTCTGGAGCTGTTTCTTACTCCAGTCATTGTTAATTTCCCATCATTTTGCTAATTTCTCACCATCAGAGCCAAGGGAGGGACTTCTAATTTTACTATTAAGCACCTGCCTCTGAATTTTCAGAGTAATAGATTTGTCTACTTTATTTGACTGTAATTATGATACATGAACCATGTGTTCATGGTTTCAAAGTACACAGAGTCTTCTGTTTATGCTATGAGAAAGACCATAACAATTCTGTTATTAATACAGGGGTCAGATTTTCTTTGCCTGGTGGGATACTAGAAACTTGTAAAATAACAGAAGTAAATATTATTCTGGCTCAGGTACCATAGTACTTTACGTGGAGTAATCGCTTTTGCTTTTGCTCAGTGGCCAAGTCATGTCTGACTCTGTGACCCCACGGCCCGCAGCACGCCAGGCTTCCCTGTCCTCCCTATCTCCCAGAGTTTGTTCAGATTCACATTGATTGAGTCGACGATACTGTCTAACCAGTGGCAGCCCCTTCTCCTTTTGCCTTCAATCTTCTGCGGGTCTTTTCCAATGAGCCAGCTCTTCACATCAAGGGGCAAAGCTTCAGCTTCAGCATTAGTCCTTTCAAGGAATATTCAGGGTTGATTTTTTTTAAGACTGATTGGTTTGATCTCCTTGTAGTCCTATTCATACTATGTACAAAATCGGACAGTAACAAGGATCCCACTCAGAACACAGCAAACCTCCATCCTAAGTTATTAAGAGGGAGAGGAAGTATCCAGATTTTCCCTACCCACTACCTCTCCCCTGCTCATCCGGCTGCAGGGCTCATGTGAAGAAAGGCTTAGGGGACCAGTGGAGAGGGAGGTGCTCCAGAAACCCTATACGATGGATGGGTGGGTGCTGGGGAGAAACATGCCAGGACAAGAAATTACTGTTCACTCTAAATTTGGATACCCTTCGCAGTTTTGAAAAGCCCAGGTAAGGTTTGGGATTCCTTTTTTAATTACTTTTTGGCTGCAAGACTATGGCTCTTTGAATATAGTGCTGCCCACGTGGGTCCCAGGATTTAGGACGGTTACAGAAAAAAAGGCTGCTCCCAGCTGGGTTGGTTTTCCGTGCTTATCTGCCTAAACATGCCTACTGTATGCCGTGCAGACATTGTCTTAAAGGAAGATAATTACTATGAGAAAGAAAAGGAAAGTAGGAAATGACATGTAATCTATAAAATAGTTTCAGAGAAGAAATATATTCCTGCTTGGCACAAATAAAAGGACCTTTTTTGTTGCCAGAAGAAAGTCAAGGGCTAGTTTTCAGGGCTGTGAAAACCTCAAAGTTTTGCCTGGAGGAATTTCATCCTATAAGAGAATTCTGAAAATCTTGACTTTGATCTGCTTTGTTTGATCCATGTAAAGCAATAGGTGCAATATCTCAGGGTTCAGTGGAATATCCCATTAACCCCCATCACCATGAAATGATTGCTTATTCTTAAACAGAGGCACATTTAAAATAACACAGAAGCTTTCTACCAAAGGTCTCTCATGTGTCCCAAACAGTCCCATGCGGAGGACACAAACCCATTCTCAATCAACCCAATAATCTAGCTGGTCTTCAGAAATCCATACTGACAATAGTATAAGCCAGGGGTTTATCCTGCGTTTGGCAGAACTTGATATGGGGGCTGGCTCTAGGCCACCTCCATAGCCTACATCTCAGCTGTGCTTGTGATTGTAGAACCTGTTTTATACTGTGACCCAGCAAGCAAGATGTTATTTGAACAAAAATTGCTATAGCTTAAAAAAAAATGGTTAAAAACCAGGAGTAGCCCGCACATAGCTACAAATGGGCTCTGTTTTCAAACAGTGTGTAAGTCACTTACTTGGAATTCAGAGCATATATCCTTTCCCCATAAAGTAATAGCTAAAGATGGTAGGCAAGATCCTAAACTCCTTCTTAGATGCCAGGGTATCATGGAACTGCAACTGCAGATGGATATTCTAGAAGCAGGAGGCTTACTGCAGCTCTAAAAAAAGGACAAAAAGTGTTAGTCATGGCAAGTAATATTATATTGAACATATGGTATATGTATATGTCACGGTTTCCTATACATGTTTATGTGTCATATACATATTTACAGGTATATGTGTATGTGTCATGCATATACATGTATATATATGTTGTGCATA
The DNA here is from genome assembly GCA_006408675.1 of Madoqua kirkii. Lineage (NCBI taxonomy): Eukaryota > Metazoa > Chordata > Mammalia > Artiodactyla > Bovidae > Madoqua > Madoqua kirkii. The sequence continues at coordinate 7,475 of SJYC01118880.1, forward strand.
TGTACACACATGTATAGACATATACATGTATAGGAAACCCTGACATATACATATTCTGTATGCTCAATAAATAAAATCATATCTATTTCATATATATATGTACATGTCATATACATTGGTATGTATACATATATATGTATACGTCCATGCTTTGGGGGCTTCCATCATAGCCCAGTCAATAAGGAATCCGCCTGCAGTGCAGGAGACCCTGGTTCATTTCCTGAGTCAGGAAGATCCCCTAGAGAAGGAAATGGCAACCCACTCCAGTATTCTTGCCTGGAGAAACCCATGGACAGAGGAGCCTGGTGGGCTATAGTCCACGGGGTTGCAAAGAGTCAGACACGACTTAGTGATTAAAGCCAGGGTTCCCCAGGTGGCACAGTGGTAAAGAGTCTGCCTGCCAACGCAGGAGATCAAAGAGATGTGGGTTTGATCCCTGGGTTTAGATGATCCCCTGGAGGAGGAAATGGCAACCCACTCCAGTATTCTTGCCTGGAAAACTCCATGGACAGAGGAGCCTGGTGGGCTACAGTTCATGGGGTCAAGAAGAGTTGGGCATGACCTAGCACGCACGCGTGCACACACACACACGTATGCCAGGCTCTCTTCTGGGTAATTTACATGTGTCATCTCGTGTGTGATTAGAGTTGACCCTCCTGCCCTCGGCGTGCCAGGCTCCTTTCACAGATTGCTCCTGTAGGTTTCTTAATAGCCTGTTTCATAAACAGAAAAGCAAAGTCGGAGTTGATTTGCTTGCTTCCATTTGTCCGTGTTTCAGTCACGTTTTCCAGTACTGGGCAGGGTGATGATTCCTTTCAAGCCATCGGCCATCAGCCCCACACCTACAGAAGCATACTTTGGGCCACACTGGGAGGGGTGACGGGCCAGCTGGAAGGTGTGGCCCTCTGGGCAGAAGTGAGCCCGGAGAGAGAGCGAGCAGAGTCTGTCTGCTGAGGCCCCACTCACCAGCTGCAGGAGCCCAGCAAGCTGTGTGATCTCTCTGAGCCCCATTGTCCTCATCTGTGTATGGAGGATAATAGCAGCCTTCACCGTGTGGGGTTTCAGTGAAGATTAAGTGGGACGCATTAAATGTCTTAGCTGGGTGCCGCGTGCTGAGCTGCTATTGTAACACAGAGTCCCCTGCTTCCCTGAGTCACTGAATTCATAGCTAAAAAGCCACACCTTGGCCACTGTGGACTCCTGACCCACATAAGAATTAGGGCGCTGCTAGTGATTTCTAATAGAGACCTAATTATAGACTCTAACACCATAATGGGAAAAGCCTATAAAGTATGGCAGCCTCCGACTTTCCTAATAAAAAAAAAATTCTGTAACAAGATGGGGAGTGTGGCGGTCCAGGCCTCGGGCCAGGGTTCCAGTTCCAGCACTCCAGACTTCCGGCCAGTATCTCTCAGGGTTGGTGACAAGGAGTGGCCGTGGGAAGCCTGTGTTCAGGCTTCTTCAGATTTTCTCAGAGGCCTCATGAGATGGGGCTTCTCCAGAAGGTTTTCTTTTATTTTTTTCTTTTTAAATGTTTATGTCTAGAAGGGGAGGAAATCTTACCTTTAAATTGAAACTTGTAGAAAAATGACACGGATGAACTCCTACTTGCAAAGCAGAAATAGAGATCCAGATGTAGAGAACAAGTGGATGGACACCACAGGGGGAGACAGGGGATGGGGTGAACGGGGAGATTAGGATTGATGTATACACACTGCTGCTGCTGCTACTGCTGCTGCTAAGTCACTTCAGTCGTGTCCTACTCTGTGCGACCCCATAGACGGCAGCCCACCAGGCTCCCCCGTCCCTGGGATTCTCCAGGCAAGAACATTGGAGGGGGTTGCCATTTCCTTCTCCACTGCATGAAAGAAAAAAGTGAAAGTGAAGTTGCTCAGTTGTGTCCGACTCTTAGCGACCCCGTGGACTGCAGCCCACCAGGCTGGATTTTCCAGGCAAGAATACTGGAGTGAGGTGCCATTGCCTTCTCCTACACTACTGTGTATAAAATAGACAACTAATGAAAATCTGCAATATAGCACAGAGACCTCTACTCAATGTTCTGTGTTGACCTAAATGGGAAGGAAATCCAAAAATATATGTATAACTGATTCACTTTGCTATATAATAGAAACCAACACCACGTTATAAAGCAGCTATATTTGCCAATAAAATGTTTTAATAAGAAACACTTTAAATAAATAAATAAGGCCTCTCTGGTGGCTCAGTGGTAAAGAATCTGCCTGCTAATGCAGGATACAGGGATTCAGTCCCTGGTCTGGGAGGATCCCACATGCTGCAGAGTGATTAAGCCCTTGTGCTAAAACTACTGAAGCCCGTGCACCCTAGGCTAGCCCATGATCTACAACAAGAGAAGCCACAGCAATGAGAGGCCCACTCAGTGCAACTAGAGAGGAGCCCTCACTGGCCGCAAGTAGAGAAAAGCCCACATAGCAATGAAGACCTAGCATCAGTTCAGTTCAGTCGCTCAGTCGTATCCAACTCCTTGTGACCCAGTGAATCACAGCACGCCAGGCCTCCCTGTCCATCACCATCTCCCGGAGTTCACTCAAACTCACATCCATTGAGTCAGTGATGCCATCCAGCCATCTCATCCTCTGTCGTCCCCTTCTCCTCCTGTCCCCAATCTCTTGCAGCATCAGAGTCTTCCAATGAGTCAACTCTTTGCACGATGTGGCCAAAGTACTGGACTTTCAGCTTAAGCATCAGTCCTTCCAAAGAAATCCCAGGGCTGACCTCCTTTAGGATGGACTGGTTGGATCTCCTTGCAGTCCAAGGGACTCTCAAGAGTCTTCTCCAACACCACAGTTCAAAAGCATCCATTTTTTGGCACTTAGCTTTCATTATAGTCCAATTCTCACATCCATACATGACCACTGGTAAAACCATAGCCTTGATTAGAAGGACCTTTGACCTAGCATAGACAAAAATAAAATAAATAAATAAAATGAAACTCTTTTGTGATTCCAGGAAGGCAAGTGTTGTCAAGAAATTGAGCACTGCCTAACTGAGTAAGATAAATGGGTAGAATTGTCTAAACACTGCAGGATACAGAAGAAAAGACAAGGCTAACCACAACCCAGCTCACCAAAAATGAATGCATATATACGTACATCAGGTTATTATAAACTGAACTGATATAAAGGATTACAACACACTATGTACAAATAATAAAATAGCCAAATAATTTTAACTGTAAATTCCATATATCTACAACTTCCATGTGATTTCCTATTTCTTACAAACTCCACTATTTTTTCTAATTTGCAAATCAATAGGGTCACAAAATAAAAATACAAATAAATGCTTGAACACAATTTGAATTATCAATATCAGTCACATCACTGATGGATGGGTACACTTCTAATGAGTATACGACTAACATGTTAGTTGGTATTTTTATAATAAAAAAAAGTGAAACAATGTAGATCTGTGTTGGCAATTTACCCATTTGTCAATGATGTGAGTGACTTCTTTGCTAAATCAGATAATAATGATATACAGAGAGAACAGTTTCTCAGTTTGGGGGGAACTATTTACAATGTAATGGCTATATATGATACATACTCATGTTTAACTGTGTTATTAACATGTTCTCCATCACTTTCTTGACTAGTTTTCAGAGAGTATGGTTTCAGTGTGTCTGCCCTCTGATGCCCTCTTGAAACACCTACCATCTTACTTGGGTTTCTCTTACCTTGGGCATGGGGTATCTCTTCACGGCTGATTAGTCAATCAAATCACACTAGGACCACAGCCTTGTCTAACTCAGTGAAACCAAGCCATGCCTGTGGGGCAACCCAAGACGGGCGGGTCATGGTGGAGAGGGCTGACAGAACATGGTCCACTGGAGAAGGAAATGGCAAGCCACTTCAGTATTCTTGCCTTGAGAACCCCATGAACAGTATAAAAAGGCAAAATGATAGGATACCAAAAGAGGAACTCCCCAGGTCATTAGGTGCCCAATATACTACTGGAGATCAGTGGAGAAATAACTCCAGAAAGAATGAAGGGATGGAGCCAAAGCAAAAACAATATCCAGTTGTGCATGTGACTGGTGATAGAAGCAAGATCCGTTGCTGTAAAGAGCAATATTGCATAGGAATGTGGAATGTCAGGTCCATGAATCAAGGCAAATTGGAATTGGTCAAACAAGAGATGGCAAAGATGAACGTCGACATTCTAGGAATCAGTGAACTAAAATGGACTGGAATGGGTGAATTTAACTCAGATGACCATTATATCTACTACTGTGGGCAGGAATCCCTCAGAAGAAATGGAATAGCCATCATGGTCAACAAAGGAGTCCAAAATGCAGTACTTGGATGCAATCTCAAAAATGACAGAATGATCTCTGTTCATTTCCAAGGCAAACCATTCAA
>SJYC01118881.1:0-17260 GCA_006408675.1 Madoqua kirkii
GTGTCTGACTTTATTTTGGGGGGCTCCAAAATCACTGCAGATGGTGACTGCAGCCATGAAATTGAAAGACACTTACTCCTTGGAAGGAAAGTTATGACCAACCTAGATAGTATATTCAAAAGCAGAGACATTACTTTGCCGACTAAGGTCTGTCTAGTCAAGGCTATGGTTTTTCCTGTGGTCATGTATGGATGTGAGATTTGGACTGTGAAGAAGGCTGAATGCCGAAGAATTGATCAGAATTGATGCTTTTGAACTGTGGTGTTGGAGAAGACTCTTGAGAGTCCCTTGGACTGCAAGGAGATCCAACCAGTCCATTCTGAAGGAGATCAACCCTGGGATTTCTTTGGAAGGAATGATGCTGAAACTGAAGCTCTAGTACTTTGGCCACCTCATGTGAAGAGCTGACTCATTGGAAAAGACTCTGATGCTGGGAGGAATTGGGGGCAGGAGGAGAAGGGGACAACAGAGGATGAGATGGCTGGATGTCATCACGGACCTGATGGACGTGAGTCTGAGTGAACTCTGAGAGATGGTGATGAACAGGGAGGCCTGGCGTGCAGCGATTCATGGGGTCGCAAAGAGTCGGACACGACTGAGCGACTGAAGTGAACTGAGCCATCACTTTTTTATTATTCATTTATGAAACTGTTAGTTGTTCAGTCGTGTTCACCTCTTTATGACCCCATGGACTGTTGCTTGGCAGGGAACCACAGTTGCCTGGAATTCCATGGAATTCTCCAGGCACGAATACTGGAATGGGTAGCCAATCCCTGCTCCAGGGGATCTTCCCAATTCAAGGATCGAACCCAGTTCTCCCACATTGCAGGCAGATTCTTTACCAACACTTTCTTAAATTGAGACAAAAAACAAAACAGTAATTCACACATTTCTGTGGTGTAAATATACCTATCCCGGCCATTTGAGGTGATCAAGGTGATATCATTAAACACGAAGGTGGTGGGAGGTACCCAGTACTGTTGATAAGGTGTATTTCTATCATGCTAATCCCCCAAGAGCGTGAATATTAGCAAAATGTAAAATGACTAAAGGTAGCAAGATTTGGGGCTTCCCAGGTGGTGCAGTGGTAACAAAGCCACCTGCCAATGCAAGAGACACAGGAGACTGGGGTTCGGTCCCTGGATAGGGAAGATTCTATGGACTAGGAAGTGGCAACCACTCCAGTATTCTTGCCTGGAAAATTCCATGGACAGAGGAGCCCAGCAGGCTACAGTCCATGGGGTTGTGAAGAGTCGTACTTGACTGAATGACTGAGCACACACAGTGAGCTCTTTGTGTCCACTACCTTTGACTATAATATATTAAATTGTACGTATAACTTGAATATGACTTTTTTTTTAGCCAAATTGCAAAAATCCCAGAAATTCAGATCTCACTAGCTGGCTAGCACGAGGAGGCTTCAACACACCCCAGCTGACCAGGGAGGGGAAGGCGGGGCTGGGCCATGTCTCCTGCAGGCAGAGCACAGAAAGAGGTGGGGAGCAGGCACAGAGAGCAATGGACAGTGGCCTGTGGAAAGGCAGCTTGACCAGGAACAGGAAAACCCAGAACAAGCACCTTTTGCGCTAAGATGGTTGCACCATGAAGGGATCCCATCACTGACTCCTGGCTCCTTTCTTCTCACCTCTGAGGTCCCAGCTTAAAGGCAAGTCTCCAGGAGGGTGGGTGTAACCACCTGGCTTCATTCTTCTCCCTTTCTATATGTTCATCATATTGTAACGACCTCCTAAAGACAAGATTCCCAGTAGATTTCAAGCCATACAAGGGCAGGAACTGTCTGTTTTCCTGCTCCATTCTCAGGACTGTCCACAGAGCTTGGCACTTGGGAGGCGCTCAGTAGATATTTGGGACATGAAACTAAATGGCTTATTCCAGGCTTTTGAGGATTCCAGGCACTGCCTTCCCCTACCTTTATCTCAGCCCCCACTTCCTGTTTGTATTTGGGTTGCAGATAAAAGGTGCAGGTGAGTTGCAGGGTCTTATCAACTGGGCAAACTTAGCCGGGTCACCTTTCAGATTACAGAAACTATGGGAGGAGAAGCTTGGATGTTAAGGTCATAAAGGGAACTTCTTGGGCTCCCTTCCATAATCCTGAAGCCATTTTATTCTCTCACTTGCTCATTCATTTTTTGCTCATTTCCCAAGTGTGCTTTGAACACTGACTCAGTGCCTCGTCCTGGATGAACTTATCTAGTAGCAGCTCAGTCTTTGGCAGGATGATATTTGCAAAGAACTCTTTAAGAGTCAGCTGGACATGGCTTCAAAGTCTGGGTCTTTACTGACAGCCCATGAAGCCTGGGGTATGTATCTAAGCCTCCGAGAACCTCAACTTCCCTCCTTGGTGAAAAGTACTAATCATGTTTCTTTCAGGGCTGTGATGGGGTCCAAAGGAGATGAATAGCTAAAATGACCCACGGGAGCTCTACATGGATTAATTCCAAGCATACCCCACCCACCTCCACCATGTCTCTAAGTGATTTGTTCCACCTCCTTTTTCAAAGCATCTTCTCTTCTCCAGTGTTGAGCCATTTGGAAAGCTTGCATCGGTGTTATTCAGAGCTTCTCCGAGGGAGTGCAGAGACCACCAGCATCAATCAGCCAGGGAGCCTGTTAAGATGCACATTCCTTGGCTCTGAGGTAGTTTGATAGCATCAGACCTCTGGTGGCCCGGCAGACACTTTCCTGAGGCAGGAACACCTGCACTTCGTACTTGCCACCTCCGAGGGGGCCTGAGGCAGCTGCCATTGGTGCCAAAGATCTAGACTCGGCTTGCAGAAAAACCAGACTCGGAAAAGGGTCCAGAAACACCTGTGTGCTCAGCACGGCGCCTGGAGGAGAGGGAGCAGGAGATGAAACATTGGCAGGACTAAGTGCGAATGTGGTGGGAAACAGGGATGGTGGAATTGCCAGAGAGAGGTATCTGGGCCAGGCAGAAGCAAGGGGACCACACCTGAGCCTGCGGGTGGACCTCTACCTTAGCCCAGGGATGGCAGCATGCTCCAGATGCCAGGCGTTACATGGGTGGCTCAAGACCTGACCAAGCCCTGCAGGTGGTGTCCTGATAGTGACCTTCTCCGGATTAGTCCTGGCTAAGAAGGTTCTGTCCCCTTATTAGATGATATACCCCACTGACATTAATGAGAACTTTCTAGATCCAAGGTTGAAATTCATATTTAGATCCTGGCGCTGGCCCCTTTATGAAGGGCAGCACCAGAAGACTCAAACACCTCTGTTTGCTCATCGGTCAGTGAGGGTAGCAAAGCCCACCCCTCAGGACTGCGGGAAGGAACCAGTGGAATAAACGGCATGTTCAAAGCCCACCCAGAAGACAGACTCAGAGGGTAGGTGCTCGGCGAATGTTCCAGAACAGAGCACAGCAGCAGCAGCCTGCCCCCTCCCTGGGCTCTGGCAGCCATTCAGCCCTGAAGCCACCAACAGAGATGGTTTTCTGTCTGCCTGTTACACTCACTGATGGGCCTGTACCAGACACAGAAGGTTTGTATTTTCAATGGAAGGGGCGGGAGAGACGAGGGGGAGGGGGCCACGGGGGGGCCTGTGATTCAGAGCTGGTGGCTGCCGGCTAGCCCGGGAGGTTCAAGCAGAGGTGAATATGCCAGTGGCCAGTGAAGGACAAGGGGGGCTGGGTTAAGACCCGGGCTCCTTGGCATTCTACCTGGAGCACGCCAAGATTTGGGCCATTTCAAGCTACTAAGGCGGCTGTGACCCACTGCGGCTGAGAAGGGCTGCTAGGCAGAACAGTGGTGTGTGCGTCCACAGGATTCCAGACAGAGGAGGGGCTACTGCCCCCGGGGGAAGTCGCATTATAAATCTGGAAGGGGCACAGCCTGAAGGGATTCAGTATGCCCTGGCTGTTCCCACGTCTCCATTGTCTCTCCCTTTTCTCCTCCTTTCCCTGGTGCATCATCACTCTTGGGATGTTAGGAGGGGAGGGCCCAGGACCCATTTTGACATCACACAGGGAGGACAGGGAACAAGGGCAGGAGGACTCCTCTACCCTGGCGGCCTTTCTTGGAGGAGCTAGTAGTTCACTTAAAATGAACAGCTTTCAGAGCATCTTCAGGGACTTGCTGTGGCAGCTTCACAGCAGCAGGGGGCGGGGAGGGGGGCTGCTCTGCTGGTACCAAATGCAAAGCCCCTGAGGGGACACTAAGTGCCCCCTTCCAAAGGCAAGACGGCATCTGGTGAGTCACCCCTCTGTTCTCGCCCTTCTGCATCGGGAGAAGCCCGCCAGCTTGGAAGCATGTTGCAAAGCCAGAAGAGTCTCAGGGTGAAGTTCAGCAGTGGAGATTTGTCTACCTCATTCTCCTTAGAATTTCCAATCCTGGAAAGTGACCTCCGTGTGTCTGTGCACCCAACCTCCCCCCACTGTCTTGTGTGATGGGTGATGGCACCGCCCCACCAATGAATGAGAACCAGTAGTCCCCTCCCATCAACGGACCCCTCTCTCTCACCACACACACACACACACACACACACATGAACACACAGAGGCACCAAACACATGCTTCCACGTTGGAAGCTATGAAGTAGAAGAGTCTCTGGTCCTGTCCACTGAGTGGCTGTGCCCCAGTTCACAGGGGTGCCTCACATAAGAGTGTGTCTCCCCCTGCTCTGCTCCCAGGCTCAAGCTTCACAGAACCTGACTCAGTCCATGCAGCCCTTCTGCAAGGAAAACGTTGCTTCCTCCTCTCCCTAGTGTCAAATTTGTTGCCTGCAGCAGATCTGGGCTTTGCTTCAAAGTCCATCATCTTCTGCTCCTTGGAAGAAAAGCTATGACCAACCTAGACAGCATATTAAAAAGCAAAGATGTTACTTTACTAGACAGACAAAGGTCTATCTAGTCAAAGCTATGGTTTTTCCAGTAGTCATGTACAGATGTAAGAGTTAGACTATAAAGAAAGCTGAGCAGTGGAGCATTGATGCTTTTGAACTGTGGTGTTGGAGAAGACTCTTGAGAGTCCCTTGGACTGCAAGGAGATCCAACCAGTCCATCCTAAAGGAGATCAGTCCTGAGAGTTCATTGGAAGGACTGACACTGAAGCTGAAACTCCAATACTTTGGCCACCTGAGGCAAAGAGCTGACTCATTGGAAAAGACCCTGATGCTGGGAAAGATTGAGGGCAGGAGGAGAAGGGGATGACAGAAGATGAGATAGTTGGATGGCATCACCGACTCAATAGACATGAGTTTGAGTAAGCTCCAGGAAGGCCTGGCGTGCTGCAGTTCATGGGGTCACAAAGAGTTGGACACAACTGAACAACTGAACAACAGCATCTCTGTGCTCTCTGGTGCATCTGGGGATACAGCTGAGAATGAGCCTGCCTGGCCCTTTCATAGAGCTTCTGTTCTAGACAACAAATGACTCAACAAATGTGTAATTCCAAATGGTGATCTGTGTCTTGGAAGAAGCCGACAGCACTCGGCGGTAGAGAAGACTGGGCCTTCAGCAAGGCCTTCCTGAGGAGGTGGCATTTCAGGCAGATGCTGTCTCATTCTCAAAGCTCCCCAGCTTCCAGAAAGAACCTCATCTCTGTCACCAAGAGGCTCTATTTCGCTCTGAAGTGTGTCTGTGGTGGAAGCGGGTTGGCAACACTTGATGTGAAACCCCTGAGCCCAGCCAGCTCAAGGTCCACAATCCTGGGCCCCCAGGGGCTTGTGTAGGTGCCCCCCAGGACTTTAGCACAAGACCCTGAGGACTGAAGCTTCTTGTCTCCCTCACCCTCAAGCACCCCTGTTCTTCCTTGGCCATCTGGTCAAGGCTAGATGGCAGGGTCCTTCCAAAGAAATCCCAGCAGAGAAGAAAAAATAGTGCAGTCCACCCTCAAGACTGGGGGCCCCAGGCAGGGAGGGAATACACGGGGTAAGCGGATCTATTCACACCTGTGTCTGTACCATGTGACTCCCAGCTCGACAGCCCAGGGCTTCCCACGCCCCCTCAGACTCGCCTCCTGTGCTGGAGTAGGAGAGCTCATTCTCTCCCCCAGAGCCCAGAGGGGGTGGCCAGCACTGCCCGCAGGCTCCCATATCGTCTTGCCTTAAAGCCCTTGTGCCCTCAGCTCCCCACCTAGATGACAAACACAGAGCCTCCCTACCTCTGCTCCATCTCTACTCCCCTCCCCACCCCTGGGGACCCCAAATGCAGGAACATAGGCTCCCCGCACTTGCAGTATGAATTTGGCTCTGGAAGTGGTTCCTTACCTTTTCCTTGCACCAGCTTTGCCCCTGACCTTGGCATTCATGTAAGACGTCTTGGGAGTCAGGTAAGACGTCCTCCCGCCTCTGCTCTGCACTGTTGCTGGGCTGAATGCCAGGGATGCCCCACGCCAGACAGAGACCCCCAGCCCGGCCCTTCCTCCACGCTGAGTGTGCTCTGAGGTGTCTACCGGCTCTGGCATGGGTGTCCTCCCCTTCTTCTCTCTGGAAGACTTGGGGGCCTGCCCCCCACATTTGCACCCCTCCTTCCTCCCATGGTTCCACTCACGTCTCCTCTGGCCTGTTGCTTCTACCTTCCTGAGTCCCTAAGGCAACCCGTAAGGACAGCCACATGTCCTGACCCAGGAAATGGCCTGTCCTGAGTGTTCTTTGCTCCTGGCATTTGAATGGTGGCTTCGGTCTGATCTCATGGTCCTTTAAAGGACATATTTATTGCTCCCCGACATAGGTGAGACTGAGCTCAGGGCAAACACCGTGCAGTTCTTACAATTCAGGGTGGGGGGGCAGGGGAATGGGGTGAGCACCATTATTTTACCAGTTTTACAGATGAGAAACCGAGGCTCTGAGACGCTGACATGTCCAAAGGCTCATGATTTGGAAGGGCAATGCTGGGACATGAACCCAGGGCTGCCTGATTCCAAGAGCGCGTGTCTAACTACCACACTGCACTGCCTCCCTGGGCACCATCACTGCAGGCTGTCCCGCAGGACTCAGCAGCTCCTCAGCTGGCAGCCTGCCAGGCTTTGTCTGTGGGATTCTCCAGCAAGAATACTGGAGTGGGTAGCCATTCCTTCTCTAAGAGGTCTTTCTAATCCAAAAGTCGAACCTGGATCTCCTGAATTGCAGGCAGATTCTTTACCATCTGAGCCATTAGGGAAGCCTCTTTATGAAGATGCTCAGTAGCAAAGTGGGAGGTAGCCGAGAACTTCCCACAAAGTAGCTCTGACCACAGCATGGCCGGGCTCATCCCCCACCCTGGAGGGGAGAGGCCAGACGGGAAATAGCCTGTAAACCGTGCAGCTGCCACTGAAATGCTGGAGGAGGGCGCCTGGAAGGAGACAGAAAGGCTCCTGGCCAGTGAAGAAGCGGCTTCAGGGCCCACAGCCAGCCTCACCAGGCCCAGCGTCTGTGACTCCAAAGCAGGGTACTGAGCAAGGATTCGGAAACTGTGCTGGTCTAGGGGGAGGAGGGCAGCTGGGACACAGATCACGATCCTGTGAAAGTGAGCTGTCACGGAAGCCCTGAGTCCTCCCGGGCACCAGCCTGCGGTGGCATAGCTAAGGTGAGACACCTCCGGGACCTGGTTCTCAAATGTGAGCTTCTCTCGCTGTGTCCTGGGGCTTCCTGAGGGCCAGCCAGTGCCTTGGCAACCAGGAACTGCAGAACACAACCAAGAATAGTCACGTTCGTCCCAAGACTGCTAGAGGCAGATGCCCTGAATACAGTTGAAACAGCCGGGCGGGGCAAAGCCTCAAGGATCCAAGCCAGAGACAAAGTTCGAGGCTTTGCCAGCTGTGCTGCAAACACGGCCATTTATATTCACTCAAGGAGCTTTAATGGAGAAGCTCAGAGGATGACTCAGAGGGTAAAGGGGATGGTAGATTTCTCTCTCTCTCATCAGACAGACAGATACACACGCAGTCTGGATGATCACAGATACTGTGGAGAGCAATGGATACTAACAAAGGCTTGAGTGGGCTGGGGGTGGGATGGTCTGGGGGAGAATGGTCTCTTCACAGTCCTTCCGTTCCAGCCATTCCTTCTGCCCATAGTATCCTCAACTCCCTCTGCTTGGCCAACCTTCCATGCTGCACAAAACTCTCCTCCTTCAGGAAGCCTCCCCTGATTGCCTCCCTCTCCAGTCTAGGCTGGGCGTGGCTCTCACACAGCCCCTGTGTTCCTGCCATCTTGCCCCTTAGTGCACTGAGTCACATAAGACCCTGCCTCCTCCCTTGGGTTGTGCCACAGGGGATGCTGTTGCCCCATCTTCCTCCTCTGGGTCCCCTTTGCCCAACCTGGTCAAGAAGCCCACAAGGGTTTGGGGGAGGTTTGTTGAGCTGCATGCAGGGGCGGGGCGGGGATAGGTAAGCAGAACTGGGGAGGAGGGGGATGGCTGGGCTCCTTGGTGGCGGCAGGCCCTGGTTCGCTTGGGGCTGCAGGCTCCTAGGGCAGCAAAGTGGATTTCTCCCCCGCCCCAGGCCTCTCGGTCGCCAATGCTGTGCTTGTAGGAATCCCAGTGAAAGTGCCTGGCTTCTCCCACATCCATTCAAATAAAATCTGAGCCCAAATGCCCCAGGCATCCCTTCTTTGCAGAATCACTGTGTCCTTTGCTTTGCCCCCTCGGGCTGAGCTGACTGCAAGACCATCAGGTGCGTACCTGGCAGGCCCTAGTGTGAGAGGTTAGGGAACGCTGGGTACAATTGGTCTGATGAAGTGATCAGGGCTGAGCTTTTGGCTTTAATTCCACATTTCTTGCTCCTGAGGCATTGAGAAATAAAACATCCTCACATGTGGCGTACTTGGACAGAAGCTCCTCTCTCCTTAGTTATCAGCTCCTCACCAGCGTGAGAGTTTTGTGGCTGAGGCTGAGTCATCCAAGCTTGGAGGAGGCGGCAGCAACAGTGTGGGGATGTGGAGGGGCTCCCTTCCACAGTGGCCGGACCCTGAGTGCAAACTGTTGACCTGCCCTGCGGGAACAGGAGATGTCGACCCAGAAGTTCTCTCCCCTGCCCAGCTGGGGAGCGGGGAGGTGGTCCCCTCACAATTGTTCCCAGAACTCCTTGAAGAAAGCCCATGCTTCATTCCAGACACCTGAGGGACAAAGGTTGTGGCCAGCTGCCAACTGGGGAGCAAAGACCGAGAGGTCTGGAAGAGAGCAAGAGGCCAGGAGAGGGGACTGGCAGAGGTCAGTTTCTTAGGTAAGTTTCTTAAGAGGAGGAGGAGCTGGAGAAACAGGTGCAGACAGCTCCGAAAATTCAGTCTGATACTTGGAAAAGACAAAGGACCGGCAAGGAGGCATCCACAGCAGGAGAGGAGGGGAGAGGAGGTCTTATAGTTCCATGAGTGTGGGCAGCTCAAGTGGTAAAGAATTGGCCTACCAATGCAAGAGACCCGGGTTCAATCCCTGAGTCAGGAAGATCCCCTGGAGAATGAAATGGCAACCCACTCCAGTATTCTTACCTGGAGAATCCCATGGACAGAGGAGCCTGGTGGGCTACAGTCCACGAGGTCACAAAGAAGCAGACATGACTGAGCGACTGAGCACATATGTTTACATCCTAATCTCTGGAACCTGTGACTATGTCACCTTACCTGGCGGGCAAAAGGGACGTTGCAGATGTGATTAAATTAAGGACTTGAGATAAGGAGATTAGCCTAGACTATCCAGGTGGGTCTGGTCTAATCAAAGGAATCCCTGAGCTGAATGTGACTAAAGAAGGGTTGCTGCTGCTGCTGCTGCTAAGTCGCTTCAGTCGTGTTGGACTCTGTGTGACCCTATAGATGGCAGCCCCCCAGGCTCCCCCATCCTTGGGATTCTCCAGGCAAGAACACTGGAGTGGGTTGCCATTTCCTTCTCCAGTGCATGGAAGTGAAAAGTGAAAGGGAAGTCGCTCAGTCGTGTCTGACTCTTCACGACCCCATGGACTGAAGCCCACCAGACTTCTCCATCCATGGGAGTTTCCAGGCAAGAGTACTGGAGTGGGATGCCATCGCCTTCTCCAAAAGAAGGGTTAGAGAGATGCAAACTTTAAAGATGGGTTAAAGAGCCATAAGCCATGGATTGTGGGTAACCTCTATAAGTTGGAAAAAAACAAGGAGATAAATTTTTCCCTAGAGCAGATTACTGTAACATCTTGATTGTAGCCCAAGAAGACTGTTGGACTTCTAACCTACAGAACTATAAGATAAATTTGTGCTGTTTTAAACCACCATGTTCATGGTCACTGGGCTTCCCTGGTAGCTCAGAAAGTAAAGAATTGCCTGCAATGTGGGAAACCTGGGTTTGATCCCTGGATCAGGTAGATTCCCTTGGAGAAGGGAATGGCTACCCACTCCAGTATTCTTGCCTGGAGAATTCCACGGACAGAGGAGCCTGATGGGCTACAGTCTATGGGGTCACAAAGAGATGGACACAACTGAACGACTAAAATGTTGATGGTCATCAACGACAACAGCAATAGAAAGCTAATGTCATGCCAACAGACCTTCCTAAACTCCACCCTTTCCTCTCCGTCCACGCTCCCACCTGGCCAGCCTGTCCCACCTCCCGCTTCCCCAGGTCCCTTCTCTCCTGCTTCATCCCTACCTTCCTTCTTGCCCCTTCTTAGATCTCTTGGCATCCACGCCACCTAGGCCACCTGCCTAAAGCTATTTCCCTTTCAGTCCTCCCATCTAGATGCTGGAGTTATCATCCAGAAACTCAGTTTAGATAAGGAGAATTCCCATTTAAAAATTGTTTTGAGTGTCCTGTTGCCTAAGGATGTGGATCCAGATGCCTGTACCTGGCATCCAAGGTCACCAGCAGCTTCCTCCCCGGCCTCCCCTCACTTCCTCACTTCTCTTCCTGCCGCGTCCCAGCCATAGGCTCCCTGTCCGTGCCCTGCCCTCCCCATCTCGCCAGCTTTGCCTGTTTGCCTCCATTGCCCTGAATACTCTCCCAGTCCAAAGATGCTCAAGTAGACTCTCTTCTTTCAAGTCCCTGCTGCTTTGGGAATAATACCCCAAATCGCTCCCCTCTAAGATTGCTCACTGCCTGACTTGGCTTTTTCAGGAGGGAGAAGACCCTCTTCTATCTGGTCATTTGCTTACTGTCTTGTCCATCTTGTCTTCCCTGGTCCATGCTAACTCCTGCACAGCTGGGATGGGTCTCGCTCATCTTTACTGACTGCACACACCTTTCTTTGAGAAATGCAGGTGGAGAGGGAGCACTAGGGAGCCAGTGGGGGAAGGCAGGGAGGCGGAGACATCTGAGACCTTTGGCAAATAATCCCAGTGGCTAACTTTCTCCAGCACTTGACAGTTTTCTAATCACATACAAATCTACAAGCACATTCGAGTCTCCGGTAGAATATTTTACCGAGAATCTTTAAATCCAGCTGCTGACATTTACTAAGGACTTGGACTTTAACACAAACCCCAGGAGGTAGGGGAAAATGCCAAAAGTTTCCCTACAGTACAGCTAAAGAGAAGCAAAAATGAATGAGAAAGAAGTCGTAAAGGAAGTTGTAGTTCTCACACGCTGCAGCTGGTGGAACTGCTACACATGAATTATCCTTGTGGCTCCTCGCCCTCAGGTGGGGAGATGATCGCAATTTCCCTTCTGTTACAGATGATGAAAGTGTGGCTTAGACGGGGGAAGAGGGGGGGCGCGCGGGGTGGGGAAGACCCCTCAAGGTCACGTGGCCAGGAAACGGCATGGCTGGGACTGGAACTGGGGGCTGATTCTGCGACTTGTGCTTTTCCCACATGTCTGAGGAAAGGATGTGGCCAGTATTTTCTCACAGTGTGATTGGCCCCACCCTGAGCCATCCCGACTTGAAGAGTTTTCTCCACCTTCCCCACATCAAGTCCACCTGCGTCCCCACTCTGTGTGCTGGGCTGAGCTCTATCCAGACCACCCGTCACAGGCTGAATTGTGCCACATGTATTGAATTCTTAATCCCAGTACTCTAGAAGTAATCATATTTCAGATAAGATCTTAAAGGAAGCAATTACATTAAAATGAGGTGTTTGAGAGGGGCCTATTTCCCAGGTGACGGATTTGCAAAGCAGGAGATCCCGGTTTGATCCCTGGATCAGAAAGATCCCCTGGAGAAGGGAATGGCAACCCAATCCAGTATTTTTACCTGGAAAATCCCATGGGCAGAGGAGCCTGGAGGGCTACAGTCCATGGAGTCATAAAGAGTCAGATACTACTGAGCACACACAGACACACACACACAGACACACACACTGAACCAATGAATGAGGTCCTTGTAAGAAGAGGAAATAAGGATACATGGAGAGACACCAGAAATGTGCACAGACAGAGCAGCAAGCCAAGAGAAGCCTCAGAAGAAACCAAACTTCTTGATTTCAGACTTCCAGCCTCCAGACCCATGAGATAATAAATCTTTATTATTTAAGCCACTTCTACTGTTGTGAGTGTGCATCGTGAGTGTGATCAAATTGCCAGTGTTCCTTTTATCATTGAAAAAGCACGAGAGTTCCAGAAAAACATCTACTTCTACTTCATTGACTACATCAAAGTCTTTGACTATGTGGACCACAACAACCTGTGAAAAATTCTTCAAGAGATGGGAATGCCAGACCACCTACCTTACCTTCCTCTTGAGAAATCTGTATGCAAGTCAGGAAGCAACACTTAGAACTGGACATGGAACAGCAGACTGGTTCCAAGTTGGGAAAGGAGTACATCAAGGCTGTATATTGTCACTCTGCTTATTTAATTTATATGCAGGGTACATCATGCAAAATGCTGGGCTGGATGAAGCACAAGCTGGAATCAAGATTGCTGGGAGAAATATCAATAACTTCAGATATGCAGGTGATACCACCCTTATGGCAGAAAGTGAAGAACTAAAGAGCCTCTAGATGAAAGTGAAAGAGGAAAGTGAAAAAGCTGGCTTAAAACTCAACATTGAGAAATCTAAGATCATGGCATCTGGTCCCATCACTTCATGGGAAATGGATGGGGAAACAATGAGAACAGTGGAAGTTTTATTTTAGGGGGCTCTAAAATCACTATAGATGGTGACTGCAGCCATGAAATTAAAAGATGCTTACTCCTTGGAAGAAAAGTTATGACCAACCTAGACAACATACTAAAAAACAAAGACATTACTTTGCCAACAAAAGTCCGTCTAGTCAAAGCTATAGTTTTTCCAGTGGTCATGTATGGATGTGAGAGTGGACCATAACAAAAGCTGAGTGCCAAAGAACTGATGCTTTTGAACTGTGGTGTTGGAGAAGACTCTTGAGAGTCCCTTGGACTGCAAGCAGATCCAACCAGTCAATCCTAAAGCAAATCAGTCCTGAATATTCATTGGAAGGACTGATGCTGAAGCTGAAGCTCCAGTACTTTGGCCACCTGATGTGAAGAACTGACTCATTGGAAAAGACCCTGATGCTAAGAAAGATTGAAGGCAGGAGGAGAAGGAAACAACAGAGGATGAGAGGGTTGGTTGGCATCACCGATTCAATGGACATGAGTTTGAGTAAGCTCCAGGAGTTGGTGATGGACAGGGAATCCTGGTGTGCTGCAGTCCATGGGGTTGCAAAGAGTTGGACACAACTGAGCGACTGAACTGAACTGAGCGCGGTCATGCTTTGTTGCAGCAGCCCTATGAAACTGATCGTTGTTGCCATTTAGTTGTTCAGTTGTGTCTGACTATGTGACCCCATGGACTGTAACCCACCAGGCTCCTCTGTCTGTGGATTTTCCAGGCAAAAATACTGGAGTGAGTTGCCATTTCCTCCCCTAGGGAATCTCCCCAACCCAAGGATCAAACCTGTGTCTCCTGCATTGGCAGGTGGATACACTACCTAAAGAGTAAACTGTAAGGCCACGCACACCTTTCAGAATGACAAGAAAGAAGGAAAATGAGCAGACAATTCCAAGTGTTGGGAAGGAAGCAGGGCAACTGGAATGCTCCTGCAGTCCTGGGGGGAAACCACAATGGTGCAGCCACTTTGTAAAACAGTTCGGCCATTTCTTATAAAGTTAAATATACCCACGTGACCCATCCATTCTACTCTTAGGCATTTACCCAAGTTAAGCAAAACTTAACATCCACATAAAGCCTTGAACATAAATGTTTATAGCAGCTTGATTCACCATTACTCCCAAATGGAAATAACCCAAATGTCTTATACTTGGTTAAAATTTTGTACCAGTCTCAGGTACATCCATACTATCGAAGGCTATGCAATAATAAAAAGGAGAGGGTGAGGGTTCATGATGTCTCTGATGGATCTTAAATGCATGATGCTAAGTAGAAGGGGACAGCAGAGGATGAAATAGTTGGATGGCATCAGCGACTCAATGGACATGAACTTGAGAAAACTCCAGGAGATAGTGAAGGACAGGGAAGCCTGGTGTGCTGCAGTCCATAGGGTCAGAAAGAGTCGCACATATCTGAGCAACTGAACAAGAGGAAGGAGCCAGACTTTAAAGGCTACACATCATATGAGATTCCATTCACATAACATCCATTTATGCAACATATAATCATACTATATGATTCCATGTATGTAACGCTGAAGAAAAGGCAAAGTTAAAGAAATAGGACAGACCAGTGGTTGCCATGAGAAGGCAATGGCACCCCACTCCAGTACTCTTGCCTGGAAAAGCCCATGGACGGAGGAGCCTGGTGGGCTGCAGTCCACGGGATCACTAAGAGTTAGACACGACTGAGCGACTTCATTTTCCCTTTTCACTTTCATGCATTGGAGAAGGAAATGGCAACCCACTCCAGTATTCTTGCCTGGAGAATCCCAGGGACAAGGGAGCCTGGTGGGCTGCCGTCTATGGGGCTGCACAGAGTCGGACACGACTGAAGCGACTTAGCAGCAGCAGCAGCAGCGGTGGTTGCCAGAAATTGGGAATGGGCAGAGGGGTTGGTTACAAGAGAAACCCGATAACATATTTTAAAATGTTACACCCATTCTGTATCTTGATTATGAAAGTAGCTACATGACTCCACCAAAAAGACGCATTTAATTGTTTGTAAATTTTTTGAGTGAATGAAAAGAATGTAAGAATGTAAGGTTGACATCAGCTCCCTTCATCTGTGCGGTGCTTGACAGTTTGCTAAGCCTTTCCTATGCACTCTCTTTTTGATCTTCTAGAACGCTGTCAGTCAGGGCACTGACTAGAACCGCTTTACTGTATAGATGTGGTTCAGTGACCGATCTCCGGATTGGTAGCATGGTGATCCTAACCCAGCCCTCTCACTCAGCCCCATTCTCTTCATCAAGGCAGACGTGGCACCCCCGATCTCAGGCCCTGGGAGAGACACGGAAGACAGATGGGGTGGGACTGTGCCTGGGGTACCTACTCCTCTCAGGGAGGGGCTTATATGAGGCTGCTGGACCCACGGCTATGCTCAGTGGCCATAGGCTGGGTATAGAACTGCATAATCATGGTCCATTTGGGTCGTTATGGACTCAGGCCAGTATTTCCTGGAGCCAGGAGTTAAATTATTTTGCATGGTCACAGGTCTCTGTTAGCATGCTTCGTCTCTGTATTGTTTAGGATAGGAACAATAAAGTGTGCTGGTTTCAATAACAGCAATACTTACCTCATGGGATCGTTGGGGAAGTTATGTAGCAAATGTGTTTAGCACCGCCTCTGCTCAGTTATTAGTCTGAATGAGGTGGGAAATAACCAGAGCCGCAGATGAGAAAGCAATTTGAATAAGATGGTCAAAGAGTGAGGATGTTTTAGAGATGTGGAATTTTCAGTTTTATCACTCAGACAACTTCCACTCACACCCTCCCCAAAGCCTCTGGTAATTAACTGCCATTCTACCTTCTGTTTCTATGAATTTCACTGTTCACGGGTCCTCGTGTAAGTGGAATTATTTAGCTTTGTGGTTTTAAGACTTAGCATCATGACTTCAAGCTTCTGGGTTCCCTGGTGTCTGAGTGGTTAAGAATTGCCTGCCAGTGCAGGAGACGTGGGTTCCATCCCTGGGTCAGGAAGATCCCCTGGAGAAGGAAATAGCAACCCACCGCAGTATTCTAGCCTAGGAAATCTCAAGGACAGAGGAGCCTGGCTGGCTACAGTCCACGGGGTTGCAGAGGAATCAGACACGACTTAACAGCTAAACAACAACACACCTCAAACTTCATCCGCACACCATCTGCCTATGTCAGAATTCCACTCCTTTTTAGGACTTAGTAATATTCCATTGTATGAATATACCACTTTTGTTTATCCCTTCATCCCTTGCTGAACACTGGGTTGCTCCACCTCTTGGCTGTTATGAATAATACTGTCATCAACATGGATATCCTTAAGCGCCTGAAGTGTTGAACAATGTTGCAGGGTAGAATGGGGGGCCCTTGGTGGGTAGGGAGTAAGGCTTCCAGAGTAGCAAAGGCTCTACCCTTCAGAACCTTTGCCAGCAACCCGCTTTGCAGCCTCTGCTGAGGATGCTAAGATGGCCCTTTGGAAGCAGCCCAGCTCCTCTCAGAGACCTCTGAACTGGAAAGAAAGAAGCCCAAAGAGGATCAAGCTGCCGGGGAACCCGAGATCCTACACCAATCAGAGGTACCCTTGGAGTAACTAGCAAAGCTCCACCTCTTGCTCTCATACATCTCTCCTGTTCAAAGGAAAAACAAAAACAAAACTGAGCTTGAATGGAAAAATGCCCAGAAAAGGGGTTAAAAATCAAGCAACTGGGTTCAAAGTTAGGACTTCTCTCTTCCCCTCGCCCCACCACTTACTGATCTTTGATGCTGAATGCTGAGCTGGCTCCCCCCAAGCCTTCCCGCCACTGCCCTCAGAAGGATGCATTACTACCTCCACCACCACACCCGGAAATTAAGGTTGGGAGGGGTTAAGGGAGGTCAGTCAGGCAGGAAAGGATGGGGGGCTGGGATTCCAGCTTGGGTTTGTCAAGAGACCCCAGGGGCCTTTCTTCTCAGCCTCCCAAGTCTGAGCCGTCAACTGCTGGGTGATCAGATCTCCAAGATTAACAAGTCAACAGGCTCTCAAGCTGCTATCTGAAGGTAAACAAGTCAGTATCACCTCCTGAGGAGGGTTTGCAAGTGACATTTTCCCTCTTCGGAGACAAAGGTGGAAATCTACACCTAATCCAGCCCAGGGCAGGGGCTCAGGTTTCTCTCGGGCAGGGAGCCTTTGCTGCCAGTCCCCTGGAGATCCTGGCTGGGCGCTGTTTCCAGGAGGGTCTCCCCTTCAGCAGAGAAACTAGAGCAGAAGTCACAGAAACTCCAGATAGAGATCCTTGGCGGGGGGGGGGGGGGGGGCCGGGGCTTG
>SJYC01118882.1:0-45376 GCA_006408675.1 Madoqua kirkii
GGGGGGGGGGGGCACGCGGCTTAAGCCAGGTCTGAACTATTTCCCTCTATCCTGCTCCCCAGGCATGCGGGCCCCCTGCAAGGCCCTAACTATACTGATCTTATCTCTTTCTTCGGAATTTTCCCACAGGGAGGTGGGAAAGGTCAGCAGTGTGTCCTGGGAGTCCTGGAGCAGGCTCAGTCCCTTCTGCTGTAGAGGGGACATGGCAGAGGTCACAGAACCCACACACACAGGTGCTCCACAGGTCCCAGTGTCCTTCTAAGACACAGTAGGAAGCTCTGAGTAGGGACCATGATGCCTGGCCTTCAAGACAGCTGAAAGTCAAATGCACTGGCAGGTTATAATAAGCTCCCATATGACAGGGTTTAAAACTGACCCAATCTAGGCATGGGGCAAAGGGTCAGAAACTGCATCAGTGAATCTCACAAACAGAATGCTGAGTAAAACAAGGTGGGCCTGGGGAATTTCATTTATTTGACAGATGGAAAAAACAGGCAAATCTAACACGCACGATCAAAAGTCAGGAGAGTAGCCACACTTTGGGAAGAGGGGCAGTGATTAAAAAGGGACAGGCAGAGGGGGCTTCTGTTGTTCAGTTACTAAGTTGTGTCCAACTCTTTGTGACCCAATGGAATGCAGCACTCCAGGCATCCCTATCTTTCACAGAGTTTGTTCAAACTCACGTCCATGGAGTCAGTGATGGCATCCAAGCATCTCATCCTTTGTTGTCCCCTTCTCCTGCCCCCAATCTTTCCCAGCATCTGGGTCTGGGAGCACAGGAAATTCTGTTTTTGAATTCAGAATTACCAGATTCTGATTTTTGATCTGACTGCTGGCCTTATAGACTTTTCAGTTTGATCTAATTTATCCAGTTTAACTCAACATAAAGTCCATTGTAGTACTAAACATCAGTATTTTTGAAAATGTTAAAAATAAGTAGAAACGCAATGAACATAAGTTCAGTTCAGTTCAGTCACTCAGTTGTGTCCAACTCTTTGCGACCCCATGGACTGCAACACACCAGGCTTCCCTGTCCATCACCAACTCCTGGAGCTTACTCAAACTCATGTCCATCGAGTTGGTGACGCCATCCAACCATTTCATCCTCTGTCGTCCCCTTTTCCTCCTGCCTTCAATCTTTCTTAGCATCAGGGTCTTTTCCAATGAGTCAGTTCTTCACATCAGGTGGCCAAAGTACTGAAACTTCAGCTTCAGCATCAGTCCTTCAGTGAATATTCAGGACTTATTTGCTTTAGGATTGACTGGTTGGATCTCCTTGCAGTCCAAGGGACTCTCAAGAGTCTTCTCCAACACCACAGTTCAAAAGCATCAATTCTTGGGCGCTCAGCTTTCTTTATGGTCCAACTCTCACATCCATACATGACTTATGGAAGAACTATAAGATACTATTAAATCCTGGGGAGAAGTCAGGGTCTGCAAGGGCTACTGGTAAGGTAGTCAAGGAGGTGTCACAGGTGCCCAAGAGAGGTCAAAGTCCTGTTCCGCTTCATCAGAAGTTTTGGGGGAGAATGACTTTCTCATTGTGTGATTTCAAGGTTGTCCAGGCCCTTGGGAAAACTTGAAGGAGGTAACTTATTCCCAGCCCCAGGTAAATGATTAAAATGAGCTAAGTGTAGAGAGTTGGGGGTTGGGACTGGAGGCAGAGACATTTGTGGGCTGGGAGAGGTGGGCAAGCAAAAGGATGGGCTCTGTGGGACCAGTAGAAGTCCCAGTCCAAGGCCTCGGTGCTGAGGATGAGCCAAGTGGGTGCTGGGAGGAGACAGGGGATGCCCAAGCACCAGCCACTGGCAGAAAAAGGAGACACACAAAGGGCACTAGACTGGCAGGGCCCTCGCTGCCGGTGTCAGGCTCTGGGCTATGTACCCATCCAGACCTCAGGTCTAGTCTAGAATGGAAGTCAATGCCTTTACCTTCCCAGCTCAAGGTGATCCTGGGGAAAAGATCCAGGTCCTTAATCTGGCGTCCCCCATTCTCCCTAGATTTTCACGCGCCCCTGGGAACCGACAGGATGCATCTGCCTGCTCTTCTACCCAAAGCTTGGTCTTCAAAGGGGAGCCCAGGAAAGATGATCCACACAGTCGAGCCCAGGAAGACCTCCCAATCCGCCACCTCCCACCCCCAAAAGCTGAGCCAGAGCTTCCCGGGCGCCTCCACAGGCACCTAGGCGGGTCTCCCTGGGCTGCTTTAGTATTAAGTGTTAATGATTAAATCCGGGTTTTCCATTAACCTCGCTGCCGGCCTTTGTCTCCAGCCGCCTCGGAGCCTCCTCCTTTGAAATGCCACATTTTTTTGATCTGACTGCTGGCCTTATAGACTTTTCAGTTTGATCTAATTTATCCAGTTTAACTCAACATAAAGTCCATTGTAGTACTAAACATCAGTATTTTTGAAAATGTTAAAAATAAGTAGAAACGCAATGAACATAAGTTCAGTTCAGTTCAGTCACTCAGTTGTGTCCAACTCTTTGCGACCCCATGGACTGCAACACACCAGGCTTCCCTGTCCATCACCAACTCCTGGAGCTTACTCAAACTCATGTCCATCGAGTTGGTGACGCCATCCAACCATTTCATCCTCTGTCGTCCCCTTTTCCTCCTGCCTTCAATCTTTCTTAGCATCAGGGTCTTTTCCAATGAGTCAGTTCTTCACATCAGGTGGCCAAAGTACTGAAACTTCAGCTTCAGCATCAGTCCTTCAGTGAATATTCAGGACTTATTTGCTTTAGGATTGACTGGTTGGATCTGCTTGCAGTCCAAGGGACTCTCAAGAGTCTTCTCCAACACCACAGTTCAAAAGCATCAATTCTTGGGCGCTCAGCTTTCTTTATGGTCCAACTCTCACATCCATACATGACTTATGGAAGAACTATAAGATACTATTAAATCCTGGGGAGAAGTCAGGGTCTGCAAGGGCTACTGGTAAGGTAGTCAAGGAGGTGTCACAGGTGCCCAAGAGAGGTCAAAGTCCTGTTCCGCTTCATCAGAATTTTGGGGGAGAATGACTTTCTCATTGTGTGATTTCAAGGTTGTCCAGGCCCTTGGGAAAACTTGAAGGAGGTAACTTATTCCCAGCCCCAGGTAAATGATTAAAATGAGCTAAGTGTAGAGAGTTGGGGGTTGGGACTGGAGGCAGAGACATTTGTGGGCTGGGAGAGGTGGGCAAGCAAAAGGATGGGCTCTGTGGGACCAGTAGAAGTCCCAGTCCAAGGCCTCGGTGCTGAGGATGAGCCAAGTGGGTGCTGGGAGGAGACAGGGGATGCCCAAGCACCAGCCACTGGCAGAAAAAGGAGACACACAAAGGGCACTAGACTGGCAGGGCCCTCGCTGCCGGTGTCAGGCTCTGGGCTATGTACCCATCCAGACCTCAGGGCTAGTCTAGAATGGAAGTCAATGCCTTTACCTTCCCAGCTCAAGGTGATCCTGGGGAAAAGATCCAGGTCCTTAATCTGGCGTCCCCCATTCTCCCTAGATTTTCACGCGCCCCTGGGAACCGACAGGATGCATCTGCCTGCTCTTCTACCCAAAGCTTGGTCTTCAAAGGGGAGCCCAGGAAAGATGATCCACACAGTCGAGCCCAGGAAGACCTCCCAATCCGCCACCTCCCACCCCCAAAAGCTGAGCCAGAGCTTCCCGGGCGCCTCCACAGGCACCTAGGCGGGTCTCCCTGGGCTGCTTTAGTATTAAGTGTTAATGATTAAATCCGGGTTTTCCATTAACCTCGCTGCCGGCCTTTGTCTCCAGCCGCCTCGGAGCCTCCTCCTTTGAAATGCCACATAAGAATGATAGATGCCCTTTCCTCCCTCGATGGGATCGACGGGTCCTGTTTCCCTTTAAAGTCTGCATGGGCCGCACAGGGCGTGCCCCGCTTAAAGTCGTGAGCCAGCGGCTGGCCTGGGCTGCGGTTGCCATTCCATGAGATAAGTGCGCGGCTCTGGGGTGTGGGGATGGGGCGAGGGGCGCAGGGGGGCCACCAACACCCGCTGGCCAGCCCAGTGCACTGAGGGCAGGGAGGATTTGGAAGGACTTTTGGCGAGGATCCCGTGAACGGAGTTAGTGGCATCGACGGCAAGAAGGATGCTTCGACTTGTGCACAGGGCAAAGCTTGCAAATGAGACTTGAATGAGAAGGGATGTGGGCATGGTTTGTAAATTCCAAACTCTGTCGCCTCCACTACCCAGAGCCGGGTGCCTAGGCCAGAAGCACCCGCCTCACCTGGGAACTTGTTAGAAATGCAGAATCCCAGGCACACTGGGTCAGGATATGCACCTTGACTAGATTTC
The DNA here is from genome assembly GCA_006408675.1 of Madoqua kirkii. Taxonomy (NCBI): domain Eukaryota; kingdom Metazoa; phylum Chordata; class Mammalia; order Artiodactyla; family Bovidae; genus Madoqua; species Madoqua kirkii. Next base: position 4,301 of record SJYC01118882.1, read on the forward strand.
TCAGGTGACTTACGTGCACATTACAGTTTGGGAAGTCTGCTCTACAAAACTAGTGGCTCTGGTGATAATAGTAACAATCTTGGCTGATGTGTACTGAGCGCTTATCATGATCCAGCATGGTTTCAAGCACCTGATATGACTGTCCTGTTTAACTCTTACAACCTGCCAGGTGTACCATTTTGTAGATGGAAAGGTTGAGGTCCAGGGAGACACTGGTGCCTTGCCAGATGTCACACGTGTAGGGATTAGAAGCCCAGGTGGGATCAGCTTCACATACAAGCACCTTCTAGGTTAGCTTTGGTGTGTAGGCATGCAACAGGCTGGGGACTGTCCTTTGGAATAACCAGGGGCCAACTCTTCCTGGTGGCTTGATGAGCACCCAGCTGAGACGGGCCAGTAGCAAGCGCGCTTGATGGGCTTCTCCTGTCGCCCACCTCCATCTGCTGGAGATAACCTGACTCGTCTAGCCCCCACCCTCCAGCTTTTAGGACGAAATACTGGCGCTGAGTATAAGCAACCGCCACTGAACACATAGCCCCAGGTCCTCTGTGGCACCATGAAAGGGTTAAGTTAGGGCTCAGCCACTACATAAATCTGTGTTTATCTGCTGCAAAGTAAGCTATTTAGGTTTCTGATTTACAGTCCTTGGTTTTCATAAAAGTCAGTCATTCCCAGTAAAAGAATGTGGGTTAGATTTATAGGATCTGCGTTAGTCTTTAAAGCCCAAAGCTGGTCTATGACTCACCCTTCTAATGTTTTTACCCTAGTCCAGAGATACTCGTGCGCAAAGAGAAAGATTCAGATCTCTGCCCTTAAAATAAGACTTTTGGGGGGAACTAATTATAATGGCGTCAATTGTGCTATGCTTGTAAATTTGCCGTCCTTGGGGCCCCCTAGAGCCTGTTTTCCAGGGTTTTTATTCCTCAATAAAAGGCGCTCTGGTTTGCAGCTTGGCATATAAGACCTCCACTGGTATGAGTGAATGTTTTTTCCTACCAAAGTATTAGAAATAAACAGCCCACCACCAGTGGGAAGGCAGAAAAAAATTATAAGTAACGAAAATAAATCTTGGAATGTTTGCACTTGGTGACTTCAATAAAATCGGTCACTTAGTCCAACAGCTCAGCTGGCTACATGGAGCCAGCCTGGTATTTTTATTTTAATTTGCGTTTGTGTTCTGCCAGTGTGAAATGGGGTCAAGGCAAGACACCGTGGAAAAAGACTTTGATGTTTCCTTGAAAAATATTTTGCACTGTGACTTATGGTGTATAGTGTCCTTCTCCCTCTCCCAAACGCTGGCCCCCAACAAGCTGCATGTCTAACCCATGACCATCACACGTGATAAAATATAGCCATCATCAACAGTCCTTCTTTCAACTCTCCCCGCTTCCTCGATGAAGTCAGAATTCAAGGTAGAATGTCTTAACAATGCAAAGTAAATGTGCTGATCAAGATAATCGAGTGTGATTAAAGGGGTCAGAGAAAACCAAACGTTTAAACTTTCTCCAAGACAAAGTCAAGGTGAGGGGCCGAAGTGCAAGGAGGGTTGGGGGAGAAGGTCCTATGGGCTGGACTGGTGGTCAATTCAAATAGAACTGGGTTAGGAGGGAAAGGTTTGCCAGCTGGGTAAGAAGCAGAGAAGGTAAAACATTAAAAAAGAAGAAGAAGAAGAAGAAGCAGAGAAGGATGGACTGAAAAGGATAGCAGAGAGCAATGAACCCAGAACGAAAGTGAGTTCTTCACCAAATATGAGAAAGACTTGGTTATGTTTGGAAGAGCTTTAATTCTGTCTCAACACAGTCTGAGATTGTGCATGGGAGAGTGAGAGAGTCAGTCAGGAGAGGTTTGCTGTGGACCTTCCAGTTGCAAGCTGAGCCCCCCCTGCCTCCCCCCACCCCCCAGGACAGACAGATAATATGATTGGCTCTTGACCTTTTCCCAGACTAGTACATGGGCATCTTCCTTAGTTCATCATCACCTTCACCTCAGTGCAGGGTATGGTGATAAGAAGGTCTTTGAGGGGCTTTCAAAAATGAACAGAATGTGGTCTCTGCCCCCAGAGTTCAATGGCACAGAGAAGAACTATACAGATGGTTCCAATGTGCCATACATACAGGGACTAGGGCAGTAAAGAAATCAAGGAAGGCTTCGGGGAGGAGGTGGTGTTTCTATGGCTCTTGAAGACTCAGTGGTAATTTGACATAGAGAGATAAGGAACAGGGATAATCGAGGGAGAAAGAAAAATGAAAAAGAAAATAATGTTTAGGAGGATGTTGGTCTGTGTGGAAAGAGGCAGGAGCCTTTTGTGAACGCTTCATGTCACATGAGACAAGAGGTTTAGGCCCGGTGTGGGCAATCTTGAACCCTTACTAAGGAATCTAGATTGATCCTTCAAGTAATGGAGGCCTTCCCTTACCCACCTAGTCTGAGGTCTGTGGTCCTTTTGTGGCCCAAGGCACACGCAGCACCCCTTCCTATTACAGCACTTTTTTACCCTTGCAATTTAGCTTCATGATTATCTCCTCCATCAGGTCAGGAGCCCCAAGAGTCTTGTTCACTGTTGCAGTCCCGGCTCCTAACGCAATGCCCAACACATAATAGATAGTTAAGGAACAATGGATGCAAAATAAATGAGATAACAGTTTTCACAAAAATAAATTAAAAGTTGTAGCGAGGACAGACAGCTTGGAGGCAGGCTTCAGAGAATTTGGATGTGGGGTCTAGGGTAGACTGGAATCCAGAGAACCTGAGAATTGGCAGGCAGCTGGGGGTACAGTCTGCTAGGGGTGGGAAATGGAACGGATAGGGGAGCCAGGATGCTGAGAAGTCTAGAAATGATAAGAGAAGCATGGCAAAGGAATGAATCAATGAATGAGTTCCATCAGAGATATACTGCATTTGAAGTATGCTGTTGACTCCAAATAGAGGGTTTGCAGCCATCAGGTAGAAACGTAGCACAGAAACATCTGCACAGCGACTTCCAAAAGAGACAACGCAGAGAGAAAGCCAAAATTGCAGCCTGAGAGGTTGCCTATTTTTAGGAGCTGGAACATCGGACACTAAACCTGAAATTCCCTTTTCTACGATCTCTATCTTCTCTACCTATTTTAGTTGAAATCACTTTGGACTCACAGTGCGTCTGCCAATTTTCCCCCTGACCTTGTTTTGATCTTTAAGCCTCATAAATCGGAGGCCTCTCTAGGCATGCACCCCTCCTCCAGCAGCTTGGGAAACAGCCTGGCCAGCAGCGTCCTTGACGCTTCGTATTGCATTGTGATGAGCGGTCCTGGACGATGAACTGCCCTGCCCTTCTTCCCTTCCCTCGCCTTGGCTCTTCTGCTGTCCCTGGACACAAATTATCTGCTGAGAGAGCGTATGTAAGCAGGTGTTTTCAGCTCACGCATTGGAGCTGGCCGGGGGGATCTTTGTGTCATGAAACAAGGCTTGGCCTCACAGCCTGGGAGCAAGGAAACAGAAATGTAACTGACCAAGGTCAGAGATGACCGTGAGGGAGAAGAATGATGGCTGGGATGGAGAGGTGGGCAGGAAGGGAACGCCCTCAACTGGGAGAGAGTGGCCTGAATTTGAGTGTTCATGAAAGGAGAGTATTTGTGTAGATCACAAATGTGAGGATCGGGAAGGAGGGGTTACCGAGGCAGCGGTGCCTGGGGAGCCGTGTCACCCTGCAGCCGGGACCTCCACCTGCACAACCAGCCAGAAAGGGTCTTTGGCGGGGTAGGGAGAGAATGAGGGGAGTTCAGGGGTCCCACGTGACTAGAAGACAATACAGAGCTGGACTCTGGGCCAGTGGCAGATTCCTAACCTCTGCCAAGCTATATAATCATTTCTCTGGGCAGAGTGTCCAGGGTAGTTTGGAAACACTGGAACACTCACCCGCCCCCCAACCTCCTGCCACCCCCGAAGGCCAACACAAAATGGAAGGTCTGCAGCTCCCCAGTGGAGCTGTCAGAAGTGCCTATGGTGGCCTCAGGTCATCCCCAGCACTGCCCAAAAAGCTCCTGGAATCTGTGCCTCACGCTCCCTGCTGTGGTGTCCATGCCATGCTCTGGTCAGCAGAGGCTGCTGAGAGGAACTGACCCTCGTTCGCAGAGAATTTATTTGCATTTCTAGAAGCAGGCATGCTCTTACAGGAAGGATCCTCCCGTGGGTAAACAGCAGTTACTCTAGTAATGTGTAGGATCAGCGGAGACTTAGGGTCCGGTTGTAGAAATGGCGACACCTTGGTGGAATTGTCAGAGTCTGGGGGCTTAGTTCTGGTGGGAGTCTTATGGCACATTTAAGGTAATTTTAAAAGAAACTTTTGTACATATGGTATGAAACAACATTTAAACCATTTTGATGTGTATGACTCGGTGGCATTTGGTCCATCCACAGTGCTGTGCAGCTATCATCACTATCAAATTCTAGAATATTTTTATCACCCAAAAGGAAACCATGTGTCCATTAAGCAGTTCTCCCCAATCTCCCCGATCTCACCTCCCCTGAGCCCCTTGCAACCACTGATCTGTTTTCTGTCTCTGTGGATTTGTCTATTCTGGATATTTTACATAAATGAAATCTTACAGTATGTGGCCATCTCATTGGACCTTATTTCATTTCGTATAATGTTTCAAGGTTCATCCATATTGTAGCTTGTAGCAGGACTTCATTCCTTTTTATTGCCAAATAATATCCACTGTATGCATATATATTATTTTGTTTATCCACCTATCCATTGATGTGCATTTGAATTTTTTCCACCTTTTGGTTATTGTGAATGATGCTGCTTATGAACATTCACTTGCAAGTTTTTATTTGATCACCTGTTTTTTTGGGGGGGGGCTATACCTAAGAATAGAATTGTTAGATTGTATACTAATTCTATGTTTAACTTACTAAGGAACCGCCAAAATGTTTTATGCAATGGCTACACTTACATTTTCTCCAGTAGTGCAGGAGGGTGCCACTTTCTCTACATCCTCACCAATCCTTGTTATTTGCCTTTTGTTCTTTTTGTTGCCATCCTAGTGTGTGGGAGGGGGAATCTCATGGTGTTTTCATTTCCGTCTCCCTATTGACTGAGATTCATGGGGTCGCAAAGAGTCCGACACGACTGAGCGACTGAACTGAATTGAACTGAGCTGATTGACTAAGAAGGTTAAGTATCTTCAAGTGCTTGTCGGTTATTTGTATATCTTTGGAGAAATGCCTATTCAAGCCCTTTGCCATTTATAAATTATTTATTAATTGAGTTGTTTGCCTTTATTATTGAGTTATATGCATATATCACACACATTCTTTATATATACATACATATATATAGTGTGTGTGTGTGTGTGTGTGTGTGTGAGAGAGAGAGAGAGAGAGAGAAAGACGAAGATGCTACTGCCTTGAACATGGAGGAAGAGACCACGAGCCAAAGAATGCAGGAGGCTTCTAGAAACTGGAAGCAGCAATGAAACAGATTCTCCCCTAGAGCCTGTGGAAGGAACACAGCCCAGAGGACTTCATTATTTTAACCTAACGAGACCTGTTTTGGACTTATGACCTCTAGAACTGTAAGATAATAAATTTGTGTTCGGATTTAAGCCATGGAATTTGTGGTAATTTATTGCAGCATTGTGTGCTAAGCTGCTTCAGTTGTGTCCAACTGTTTTTAACCCCATGGACTGTAGCCCACCAGGCTCCTCTGTCCATGGGATTCTCCAGGCAAGAATAGTGGAAGGGGTTGCCATTTCCTTCTCCAGGGGATCTTCCCGACCCAGGGATCGAACCGAAGCTCTTACGCCTCCTGCATCAGCAGATGTGTTCTTTACTACTAGCGCCCCCTGGGGAAGCCCAATTAGAATCCTGGCAGGAAGCTAACACAGGAGGAGCAGGTGGAAGACCCCCCCCTACCTCCCTCTGCATGGGGAAACCTGGGGTTAGATCTGAGAAGAACTTTGTGTGACCACATTTGCTCTCTCTAGGAGAGAGACCTTTCAGAAATCCCAGGTTTCTCTAGATGGGGAGGAGCATAATTGCCTTGTGATCTACTGTCCAGGATTCACTCAGAGAAGTAGAATCAGGGATTTATTGTAAGAACTGAGTGTTACCCAATACTGGAAACTGGTAGGACATTCTCTGAAAGGCTGTTGCCTCTGGCGTGGAATCTGAGGTTGATTAGGTTTGCAGAACAGCAGGTTCAAAAAGAAGGCTGTTGTGAAACAGAGGAGAGCAAGGGTCAGCTGGGATCTGCCTGGGAACTAGAACCAAAAGCTGTCTCCTGTGCAACCTTGGTGACATAGGTGACCTGCTGGAGAAACCGTGTCCTGTGCCATAGAAGTCACAGGCACCTGGCCCAGGACTTGGAGAAGTTGCAGGAGACCCAGCAGAGCTGCTGAAGCTACTGGTGCACGTGCTGCTGTGAGTGAGTCAACAAAGTGAGTCAGTGAAGCAGTGCCACAGACACGGGCTGCCACCGTTCCCTAGGCTGACCTTCAAAGGCTGAAATGGCTATTGCACCACCTGTGCTTTGCAGCAGCTGTCTCATGCTCTGAAGTTCAGTCTAGGGAACGGTGGCAGCTCGCCCATACACTGGTATATCCATACAATGGAATACTACTCAGGCATAAAAAAGAATAAAGCCCTGACATACTCCAGCATGGATGAACCTTGAAAACATTATTGTAAATGCAAGAACCAGCCTCCTATTGTATGATTCCATTGATATGAACATTTAAAATAGGCAAATGCACAGAGACAGGAAGCAGATGAGAGATTTCTTAGAGCTGCTGCTGCTGCTCAGACACTTTAGTTGTGTACAACTCTTGCGAACCCATGGACAGTAGCCCCCCAGGCTCCTCTGTCCATGGGCTTTCCCAGGCAAGAGTACTGGAGTGGGTTGCCATGCCCTCCTCCAGGGGATCTTCCCAACCCAGGGATCAAACCCAGGTCTCCTGTGTCTCCTGCACTGCAGCAGAATTCTTTACCACTGAGCCTCTGGGGAAGCCCTTCTTAGGGCTAAAGGGTTAAGAATAGGAGTGACTGCTAGTGGACCTAGAGCTTCTCTTTTGGTGCAATAACAATGTTCCACAATTAACTGTAGTAATGACTGCGCAACTCTGTGAATGTACCAGCAGCCACTGAACTGTAGGTACGAAGTATATGATTACATTGCATGGTGTGTGTATTACACTTCAATAAAGCTGTTAAAAAATCATGCCACTAGTAAAGAGTAAAGCACATGGTCCTGCTAGGGTTTATTTTTTGACTCCAACGCCATCTCCCTCCTTAGTATTAGCAGATCCCCCACCTCACAAGGTAGAAGAATCACATGATGGGTTTGGGAAACATACAGATTCCCTGGTCCCCTTCTCAGAGTCCAGTTCAGTAAAGGCAATGAAGTTCAAGGAGTCTCTGTGCTCCACAAGATCCACGTGAGTTGAGTGCAGATGGTCTGAGAAACCGATATCCTCTGCTTGATATAGTGACGGTGTTGGCATCTTAGAGCCAAACATGCCTCCCAACAGTCAATAAGATTAGAGAAAGTGGAACTTATAGAGGTCAGGTTTTTTAGTGGTTTTTTGTTGTTTGTTTTGTTTTCCAGAGGCTGGGTAGACGTAAAGGAGGGACGGAAAAAGAGAAGGACATGGATGCTCATAGACCAGGAGATTGTATTGGAAGAAGAAACTGAGTCAGAGGGCTTGCCAGGTGGTGCTAGTGGTAAAGAACCCACCTGCTAATGCAGGAGACATAAGAGATGCAGGTTCGATCCCTGGGTTGGGAAGATCCCATGGATTGGGGCATGGCAACCTGCTCCAGTATTCTTGCCTGGAGAATCCCATGGACAGAGGAGCCTGGTGGGCTACAACCCATAGGGTCGCAAAGAGTCAGACACAACTGAAACGATTTAGCACGCACGCATGCACTTAGTCAGAAACCCATCTGAGGGAAGGCATACCAGAGAAGAAAGGAATGTCAACAGCATGTGGAAATTACTCCAAAAAGGAGAGAGAAAGCAAATACTCACACACTAGCCGAGTTGACCACCTGCCTGAGGCTTTCAGGAGACTGGCTTCAAATTCAAGTATAATCCTTGAGAGAAAGAGAATTTCAGTGAACTTGAGGTAACGTCAGTTCTCTGGGGCTTCTTTTTGAAGAACTAATCTGAACAAGTTTGGAAAGCACCCAGCGGTGGAGGTTAAATTTCAATCTTTTTGTGCGCTTACGTCTCTGTTCTCTTTACCTCTGCCTTGAAGTGGAAATGATTGATGCCTAAGTAACTTCAACTAGTGAGTAATGTTTACTCAGACTGCAGGGGAACAAGATAGGGCTTAAAAATGAGGTGGACATTTTTCCTTTGAATGGCGCAAGTTGAGCCTTTGAAAGTCAAGTGTATTCCCAATTGCTCAGTAGAATAAAGAGCAAGGGGCCAGCAGGCGAAAGGTCTCCTGCAAATGATCAATGTACAGTAGTTAAGTGGAACTCAAATAGTCTCAGAAAGCCACCTGAGTTGAGGCCCCAGATGATAAATATTGACTCATTTGGGGGAATATCTTAGGTCTTGTGGTGAGCCCTTTCCACCCAGGAACTGGAGGGCTTTGTAAATAAGCTTCTAAATTTCTGAGGAAAGAGACAAGTCATGTTCCCATATTCTAAACTCTCTCTAGATAACGCCTGTGCCCCCTCAGAGGCGAGGAAGCCTGGCAAGGAAAGGGAACCTCCCTCGACACCAGTGATGGGGTGATTGCCACTAGAGAGTCCAGTCTCTCCTGTGTGTGGGTTGCTTCCTCCCAGTTGGCGCATGTTGACCTGTCGAAGTTAACAGAACTCAGACCAGTCCAAAACACACCCAGTGATTAGGCTGCGCACACTATGATTCAGTCTGAAAATACACAAGCAACAACAGGGGGGACTTTCCTGGTGGCTCAGATGGGAAGGCGTCTGCCTACAATGCAGGAGACTCAGGTTCAATCCCTGGGTCAGGAAGATCTCTTGGAGAAGGAAATGGCAACCCACTCCAATATTCTTGCCTGGAAAATCCCATGGATGGAGGAACCTGGTAGGCTACAATCAATGAGGTTGCGAAGAGTCAGACACGACTGAGTGATTTCACTTTTTTTCTTTCTTTTGCAAGGATATTCTAACAGTTGACTTGGTCATCTTTGAACCTATGGATTAAAGATTGGGCAAAGGACCTACACTCTCCTGGGAAGTAAAGTTACAATTTGCTGGGCTCTGAATAATAGGTCCAGCAGGGTGAGGAAACAGTCCTCTCTTCTCTGTCTGTGGGGTGAGGTTGGAAGAAGAGCTGGGGGTCTCTATACAGGCTGTCTCCCACCTACCCTCCAACGGTCTCTGGATTTGGAGGGCAAGAGGGTGGCAATCTATACTGAGAGGACTAACAAGTTCATTGCCACCATTCCCATCACACTGTGACCAGCTGGTGCTCAATCCTAATGTGAAAGGGAAGGAGGGATGGAAGAGACTCCCAGAGCATCTAAAGGGTCTTCAGGGTTGGTTTTCTTAGATGGAGCCGAGTGGGTGGGAAGGACTCCAGATCCATGAATTGGCTTGTACCTCTGGCTGTTATACCACAAGGAATCTCAACTCCAGAACACTTCCATCTTTAACTCTTTCATATTTTAAGCATTTATATTTTTATTCCCTACTCTACTCCTGTTAAAATTTTTAATAAAGTTATCTTTGAAAAATCTTAATCATTCCCTTCAAGCTAAGCAACAGGACAATTTTCCCCTTGCTTGAGCATATGGTACCAGCAGAAAACAAGAGAGATATAGCACCATCTCTCTCTCTGGTATCATACTACCATGTGCAAAGATGATTTATAATGGACGGGGTCAAGTTTCAGATGATGGGCTCATTCTTCATGATCACTGATCATAAAGTTGGGAAAAAGGCTTTATACATTGCTGTAAAAATTTGATGTTGTGTGACTTTCTTAAGATCACACCACTTGTAGGTGGCAGAACCATGATCGCCATTTGGGAGAAAGGAAAGATGGATGTGTTCGAGACATCCAGTAAAGATGTCTATATTTGTCAGAGTTTGTTAAACTCTGCAGTAACAAAGATCCTCAAATCTTATTGGCTTTCAGCAACAAGAGCTTCACTCTCACTCGTACTGAAAGCTGCAAGGCGGCCGTTCTGGTTCCACTCCATGTGTCTTTTCATCTTGGGACATGTCCTGAGAGGGAACAACTGTACTTGGGATATCGTGTTCTTTTGGCAAAGGGGAAAGAACAAGAGACCAGATCAAGCCACGTAACTACCTTTAATGCTGCTTAGATGTGGCTTCTGTCTTACCCATTCACATTCCATCAGCCACAGCAAGTCACACAGCCAAACCTGGAAGCAGGGCAAGGAAGAATCCCCTGCAGTCGGTCACATGTCAGTGGATCAGGATGTTTGGTTCTCCTACAGGGAAGGCAGTAGATGAGAACATTAATATCATCAACCATAGCTTCCAGAAGGCAAAGTAGTTACTTATAATCTGTAAGCCTTGAACTATTGGCAACCATTCCTTCATTTAACAGGTTTCTACTAAACATCCCCTAAATGCCAAGGCACTAGGGAGCAAAAGCAAGTATATTTTCTGTCCTCATGGAGTTTACAGTTGAGACAGAAAGACAGAGATTAATTACGGAAGTACATAAATCATGATGGAATTCCAACAAATGTATGTGGTGTGTGTATACAGACCTAGTCAGAGGATCCAAGAACCCAGAACCACGTGTGCCGATGCACAGAGAGAACCTGACTTCCTGGGCTCCACCGTGATGCCTGGTGGTAGCAATGTGTTCCCCTGTGACACCGCTTTCTATCAGTTACAGGGTGTCCATGAAGCTGCTACAAGGATGTGAGAATAATCAACCCCCCAGGAGGACAGAAGGGACCTTGGACTTTACGGAAAGAGAAAATGAGGGCCATGGCTAGAGGGTCAAGATGGGTGATTATCTCAAGAGGAGGCTGCTAAGATGTAGCAGTGATGAGATAGGGAGTTACAAGAATGCAGGTTCACCGTTACCATCTAGGAGCCCGTCCCTGGGTGGGTGTCTGTTTTCTCATCTATGGGGGTAATAATGCCCTTCAGATTCATGCGACTGTGATTGGAGATGGAATAAAGGTTCCCCCCAGTTCAGTTCAACTGCTCAGTTGGGTCTGATTCTTTGTGACCCCATGGACTGCAGCACGCCAGGCTTCCCTGTTCATCACCAACTCCTGGAGCTTACTCAAACTCTGGTCCATCATGTCAGTGATGCCATCCAACCATCTCATCCTCTGTCATCCACTTCTCCCGCCTTCAGTCTTTCCCAGCATTAGGGTCTTTCAAATGAGTCAGTTCTTCAAATCAGGTGGCCAAAGTATTGGAGTTTCAGCTTCAGCATCAGTCCTTCCAATGAATATTCAGGACTGATTTGCTTTAGGATTGACTGGTTGGATCTCCTTGCAGACAAAGGGACTCTCAAGAGTCTTCTCCAACACCACAGTTCAGAAGCATGAATTCTTCAGTGCTCAGCTTTCTTTATAGTCCCCAACCAAAGATTAAGTTAAGGATTTTCAACTGGGACATTCTCCTGGTGAGTCCAGCGTAATCACAGTGTTCTTAGATGAGGGAGAGAGAACAGAAAGTCAGAGGAGGAGACATGAGACAAACAGAGATGAGAGGATTCGAGGAAGGGGCCACCAGCCAAGAAATGTGGGCGCCTCAAGAATTCAAAAAAGGAAAGAATGGATTCCCAGCAAAGCCTGTAGAAGGAGCACAGCCCCGGGACCCCCTTGGTTTTAACCCCACGAGCTGACTGACCTCCAGAGCGGTAAGGTAAGAGGTTTGTGTTGTTTCAGGCACTACGTTTGCATTGATTGGTTACATCATCAATAGAAAAGTAGTACACGCATTAAAATAAAACCATAGATGTTCCAGGTTTTTGAAAAAGGCTTCCTATATGAAAACTGGAAATGTTTGGGCAGCCGGGAGACGTGGAGGGGTGGAGCTGGCCTCTGGATTGGTCAGACTCACCCTCCTTCTTCCTTCTGGCCCTCTCTAGGCGGATAAAACTCCCAAACAGCTGGAAGCTAGCATCATCCTTCCTGCACCCACAGAGGCATGTACTACTGAAGCCACCCCACCGCCAACAGAAATTAGGAGCCCTTCTTTTCCTTTCCACCAGCTCTGGAATCTTCGGCAGTTCTCAGCCCTGGTGTCACACCAAAATCTCCTGGAGAGCTTTGAAAATATTGTTGAGAATGATGTCCGCCTTCAGAGGATCAGATGGGCTCAATTCAGCTTTCTTTATAGTCCCCAACCAAAGATTAAGTTAAGGATTTTCAACTGGGACATTCTCCTGGTGAGTCCAGCGTAATCACAGTGTTCTTAGATGAGGGAGAGAGAACAGAAAGTCAGAGGAGGAGACATGAGACAAACAGAGATGAGAGGATTCGAGGAAGGGGCCACCAGCCAAGAAATGTGGGCGCCTCAAGAATTCAAAAAAGGAAAGAATGGATTCCCAGCAAAGCCTGTAGAAGGAGCACAGCCCCGGGACCCCCTTGGTTTTAACCCCACGAGCTGACTGACCTCCAGAGCGGTAAGGTAAGAGGTTTGTGTTGTTTCAGGCACTACGTTTGCATTGATTGGTTACATCATCAATAGAAAAGTAGTACACGCATTAAAATAAAACCATAGATGTTCCAGGTTTTTGAAAAAGGCTTCCTATATGAAAACTGGAAATGTTTGGGCAGCCGGGAGACGTGGAGGGGTGGAGCTGGCCTCTGGATTGGTCAGACTCACCCTCCTTCTTCCTTCTGGCCCTCTCTAGGCGGATAAAACTCCCAAACAGCTGGAAGCTAGCATCATCCTTCCTGCACCCACAGAGGCATGTACTACTGAAGCCACCCCACCGCCAACAGAAATTAGGAGCCCTTCTTTTCCTTTCCACCAGCTCTGGAATCTTCGGCAGTTCTCAGCCCTGGTGTCACACCAAAATCTCCTGGAGAGCTTTGAAAATATTGTTGAGAATGATGTCCGCCTTCAGAGGATCAGATGGGCTCAATCTGCAGCGCGGCTCAGGCCTCAGTATTTTTGAAACACTCCCATAGACACATCCGGTGTGCAGTGGGAGCTCAGAGCGGCTATCGAAGAGGGGCCAACGCGCGGGTCCGCGGGAGGGTGCCCCCCCCCACTCACAGGGACGCTGGTGTCCAATTTCTCCCAGCCCCCGCAGCCTGCCTGGCGTCAGCTTTGCCCACTAAGCCAGCTCCTCCCAGACAGGCAGGCTCAACCATAAATTTTAACTCAAAACTTTTCCTTTTTATTATTTTCAAAGGCTCAAGGCCCTATACAAGATGAAAAACTTTTCTCACGCTGAAACCTGCAGAAAAGAAGAGAACTTCTCTGCAAGTTCCCCTTTGACAAGATGTGCCTTATTTCAGCAGCCTCACCCCCTGTACACACACACACGCACGCACACTCACATGTTAAACTGGTTATTCTTTGCATCGTGGATACTGTTCTATCCAAGTGCGAGGCCACTGACTTTGCTCTGCTAAACTCTTTGTGTGGCAGCTCCTTCTCTGGGGCCAAATGGAAAAAAAATCCAGATAATCGCGGATAATGTAAGTGCTGACAGGTCCGGGCGCACGGCTCCACCTGTATGGGCTGCCTCCTCACTGAGACCCACAAACGTGCCCCAGCACGACTTGCTGCGGCTCCTCGCTGGCGTGAGCTCACCTGCATTCCCGGGTTGTTTTGTTTCTTGACTCTGCACCCGCCCAACGCCCTGTGCCTGAGACTGAGCCCCTTCTGGCTGGCCTCCAGCCTGGAGCCTTGAAAACCTGAAAACCGGAGGCTGAAGCCTTGCTTAGCACCTGGAGGGCAGTCCTGCTCCTGCTCAGCCTCCCTGGCCTGAGCCTGGGAGTGGAGGGACCATCCTTGAGGTCACGCGGCCCCAGGAAGTGAGCACTTGGTCTGGAGCTCAGAAAGACACAGGGCCCTGGTGAACTGGAGAAGCCAGATCCAGTGGGTCCGGTGCGGGCCCGAGGTGCTGTATTTCCCACAAGCTCCCAGAGGAGGCCAATGAGCCTGATACCTGGACCACACCTCGAGTAGAAAGGCCTGGGGGTTTCCAATGGGCTTTGCATCTAGGACCAAACTCAGCTGGAGCTTTAACAGAAACATCACTTGCTTATAGGCAGACAAGCTCCAAAGGGACCCATGGGGGACATTTGAAGGTCAGCACAGCAGGGTGACCTATTTATGGTGGTAGCTGATGTATGGATATAGCCGAGATGATGCTGCCCCCAGGCAACTAGTGGAAGAGGCCTCTCATCTCTCTCCCTTCCAGCCTGTACCCCTCAGCCCAGAAGCTAAGACAGTATCCCCTTGTTAGATTCCTTCCATAGCTCCCTTAGACTAAGCGAGACCTTCTCAAAGTCTGGGGCAGCACGTTGGGTCTCTCCCTCGGTCTCAACCCATCTCTCCAGCCTGAGCCTGCTGCCCTACATCCCTGACCCTGACCCCTAACCTTGTCCTCTCTCAGACCAGGACCCAGGACACCCCATCCTGGTTGGAGGCTGAGCTTGGAGCCACCTCCCCTGTGAGGTCTCCCCACCTTCCGCTAGAATGATCCTCGTGTCCCCAGGGCTTGAAGCACCATGTTCAGACCCCTCCTCTGCAGCTTTCCTTGTGCTCTGATTGTCTCCCCTGCCGGCCTCTGAGTACCTTAAAAATAGCACCTGCCAGGCATCGGGTCAGTCTCAGGCAGTCAATGCCTGTTTAAAATATAAATAGGGTGAGCTGGCTTCCCTCTGTGCACAGAAGAAATCTTCCCTAACAATATAACAAAAATGCAATCTGGTTCAGAGCCCAGGAGGCACAAAGGGCATTCTCAGTGCAAGCTGGGCAGAGGACTGCACTGAGATAAGAGGAGATGGATGAAAAGTCATCTCTTGCTCTGACACTCCCCCTTAATCTTCTTTCCTAAAGAAAACGCCGCAGGTCTGCAACACGGGCCTCCTCGGAACCAGCAGGTGTATGGAAACCTCTTGGTGTGAGTGCTGAGGATCCCTTTGACAAAGAAGTTCATCCCCCACTAGGGGAGGGTCGGGTTCCGATCTAAGGCACCCGCCAAGACCAAGGGGCCGTTGTCTCTGAGGCCTCAGCCTTTCAGTGATGAGATAGGCTCAAATGGCAAGCCAGTCCAGTATTCTTGCCCGGAGAATCCCAAAGACAAGAGGAGCCTGGTAGGCTGCAGTCCACAGGGTTGCAGAGTCAGACATGACTGAGCACGCGGGCAGGCTCACAGCTTTTCCATCTCTTCCTTCTTTCTGAGGAGGGGAAGGTCTTTGTTAAGAGCTTTGTAGAGTTCCCAGGGAACTCGTTTTGGGGGAAGCAATTCCAGGAGAAAACAGGAGATGAAAGAGACACAGGTTCGACCTCTGGGTCGGGAAGAACCCCTGGAGTAGTAAATAATGGCAACCCACACCAGTATTCTTGCCTGGAAAATTCCGTGGGGTTGCAAAGAGTCAGACACGAGTGCGCGCGTGTGCACCCACACACCCACACACACACACACACACACACACACACACACACACACACGCACTTTATATCAAACAGATTAAAATACATCCCTGGTTAATATTTGAACACGTTTTCATATAACAATTAGAGTGGCAGTTGACTCTTAGATGCAGCATTATGTTTTGTAGACATTAAATTTTAGTTTTGTTCTTCACTCCCTCTCTTTGAGGGAGGGGATGTGGCTTAAACCCTTCTGTACAGTCTGGGTCCTAACAAGCCCCGTGTTTCTGGGGCCCTGGCAGACCTGCCTGGCTGGGCCATCGGCCTTGGGAAAGGGGATTAGGAGGCAAGGAGCCATCACTTTTCTCTTCTCCCATTATCTTCTTGGACAAGCATCCATGTCCAGCTCACGGTGTCTCTTTTCTGCCTTCAAGCGGGATTCTTCCTCCAAGTAGAGATCCTTTGCAGAAGCGAGGGGAGTGAGCGCCCTGTCGAACAGAGTAATTTACCTTGAGCCAGGAACTCAGTGACAGCGCACTCCTTAAGCTACCTAAGTCATGAGGACCCAAAAGTCAACCTATGGGTTTCTATTTTTCTTTGAGAGGTACAGTCTCCAGGTATGATTGTACAGTTACTGTTCTTTGATGTTGCACGGCCCAGGGCCCTTTCTAGTGGCCTGACTCCTGCTGAAAAAGCACTTCTGCAGCCCAAGGGCCATGGCGGCGCTCAGCTCTGGCCCTCCCTCCCTACTCTACATTTTTTCTAAGTATGAGTCCCTTTAACCCCAGGTGTCTTCAATGCCCTCCCTGCCAGACACCTGGCTGGCTCAGACAAGCACCCCTCCCCAGCTCCGGATGCACCCACAGAGGCCTTTCCCGCTCCCTGGCTGGGCCTAATTGCAGCGAAGCCTGGATGCGGATGTCAGGAGGCACCAACCAGAACAGGTGAATGAGCAAGCCAGGATGCTCCCGCTCTGAATTCTTCACCAGCCAGGATGCCCCAAGCGTGAGACCCAGAAGCAGAGACAGTGCAGAGGACAGGAGCTAATTAAGCTGTAAGCCAGCCCCCAGAGTCCCCACTCATTTGTAATTATGCTCTCTGATCTCAGAAGCAGCCTGGGGCGCTCTGGGAGAGCGAGGTGGAGAAGGGGAAGCGGATGATTGAGAAGCTGATCGGGCCTTTTAGAACGGATTTTCATGAAACTGACATGTACACCCTTCTCAGAGACTCCAGCTCCCTGAAAAGAACCAAAAACCGTGCCTAATTCTGCCACGTGATCTGCGGAGCTCCAGTCAGCCGGCCCCAGGGGGTGCTGGCTTGTTTTATGTAAGTCAGGGGACCCCTGTGTGGTGTAATTTTGGAAGCCCCCCACCTTGCTCCTGCCCAGAGAAATACCCCGGTTCAGCTCACTGAGGCTGGCGGTCAAGTCTTGCAAGCATTCTAGTGCTTTGGCATCGCAAAAATCCACACGCTGTGCTTGTTCTTGCAGACGCTGACTTCAGTAGGCAGGAGGCACACCTAGTCTCTATGACAGGACTTGACTGCTGTGTACCCCAACCTGTATTTTTTGTAAACTGTCAGCAAATCAAAACATGATCTGATTTTTAGACCCAATTTTTCAAATGCGTAAACTGAGTACCAGAAAGAGCTAATGACTTAATTAAAGACCAAGGAGGCAGAATGTAGCAGAGCGGGACCTGTTCCCAAGTCCTCTGGCCTCCAGTCCAGTGGACTCTGCAGTTCATAAGACGTGGAGTATAAAGAACAAGCCAGAAAGCTGACGACTGACCGAGCATCACTGCGGAGGCTGGTATTGGGTGGGGAAGGGAGCCGGCAGAAAGGGCTGGAGCCCAAACTTGGTCCCCGTTATCACCTTTGGTTGCTTTTTGATTTGTTGACTGTTAGCAAAATCCAGGTTGGGACACAGTCATGCTGCAAAGGATAAATTGCAAGCAGAAGCTCTCGAGCCGATGCGCCTCCATCTGTTAAGCTCATCCGTGTACTAATGGGTCCTGCTGACAGCTGACTTGGGTCTGGGCCCCTGAGCACAAGCTCCCCCAGACCCTGCTGCTTCCCAGACAGCCCCACAGAACCAAATAGCAGCCGCTCATCTTCGTGTGCCTTTGAAGAAAGCCAGATAATACTGGGCTCAGCCTAGTTTAGGCAGTGGCTATTTCTTTTAAAAACAAAGAAGGAGACAGACAAAATTCCTGCCTGAATCCGTTTGCCCTGGCCCTGTGGCCAAGCCCCAGGAATTCTGCCCTGGCGGGGAAGACTCCAGCCTCAGCACTTTTCTGAGCAGACGTGGGGACTTGGGCCAGAGTCTCCGCCCCTGACTCTGGTTCCCAGAGTGGCAGCAAGGCATGTCAGAGGGAGCTGGCCTTCCCGAGCCTTCCAGATCTGTGGCATGAAGCTAGGGGATCTTGAGACTTTTTCTATTTTTGTTACAAATTGTAAACAAAACTTGTTTCGTAGAGTTTTAATAAAGACTCCAGAGTTAAGGAACTTAGCCCAGTACCAGGCAGAAAGTAAACACCCCCAAAACGGTCATTATGAAAATAATACATTTCTAGTGATAAAGGTAGCTGTCTCATTATAAAAAAATTTAGAAAATACTGAGATGCACGAGGAACAAAATGAAATTTATTTACAATCCAAACACATACATGGGACCTTATGGATATATATTCTTCCAGAGTTTTTTCATAAACTCAATATATCTGTATTATAAACTGGATTATAATAAACTATATTGTAAAACTGGGTTTAGAAAAGGCAGAGCAACCAGAGGTCAAATTGCCAACATTCGCTGGGACTTAGGGAAAGCAAGGGAATTCCAGAAAAACATCGACTTCTGCTTCATTGACTATTGAAAGCCTTTGACTGTGTGGATCATAATAAACAGTGGAAAATTCTTAAAGAGATGGAAATACCAGACCACATTACCTGTCTCCTGAGAAGCCTGTATGCAGGTCAAGAAGCAACAGTTAGGACCTTACATGGAAAAACTGACTTGTTCAAAACTGGGAAAGGAGTGTGACAAAGTTGTATAACTCTGGTGCTGGAGAAGAATCTTGAGAGTCCCATGGACTGCAAGGGACCAGTCAATCCTAGAGGAAGTCAACCCTGAATATTTATTGGAAGGACTGATGCTGAAGCTGAAACTCCAATACTTTGGCCACCTGATGTGAAGGGCCATCTCATTGGAAAAGACCCTGATGCAGGGAAAGATTGAGGGCAGGAGGAGAAGGGAGTGACAGAGAATGAGATGGTTGGATGGCATCACCGACACAATGGACATGACTTTGAGCAAACTCCAGGAGATAATGAAGGACAGGGAAGCCTGGTGTGCTACAGTCCATGGGGTGGCAAAGAGCTGGACAAAACTCAGTGACTGACCAACAACAAATAAACTGGATTTTTCTGTCTCACACAGCATAAATGGAACGTATTTATTCACATAAAAATTTTATTAATAAACATGGTTATATGTATTATTTTACTATATTTTCACTTTACAGCATTTCATGAGCTTCTTTTCATATTAATATTAACAAATACTCATTTAATTATTATTCAGAAACACAGTATTCCATTATATCATAAACAGCTCTTCAGTGGGCATCTTTGCACATAGAGATTTACTCACTTCTGGTTAATTCTGTGTAGTTAAAGAGCTTAGGGCCACATGACCCAGCTTCCTCTCTAGAATGAGTGGACCGGTTTTTATCCTGAGATTGTTTCAGGTACTAACAATACGTTGACACGAGTCTCTCATCATTATTCATGGATTCTGTGTTTGCAAATTCTCAGCAAGCATTCCCCAAAGTGTTCCAGAAGTCTCTATGGAAAATAGGATTCAAATGTTGGATATTAAACTTTCAATGCCCCTGGTATACGTAATAACTCATTGGAAAAGACTCTGGTGCTGGGAGAAATTGGGGGCAGGAGAAGGGGACGACAAAGGATGAGATGGCTGGATAGCATCGCCAACTCGATAGACGTGAGTCTGAGTGAACTCTGGGAGTTGGTGATGGACAGGGAGGCCTGGCGTGCTGCAGTTCATGTGGTCGCAAAGAGTCGGACACGACTGAGCGACTGAACTGAACTGAACTGATACATAATAAGCATGCATTAAATACGGTGTGTGTTGAATGAATTGGGGGAATAGCTAGAGGTGGTTATACAACTTGGACCACAAGGCAGCATAATGAACTCTTCTGCTTCCTCCTTTGGAACTGGGGTGCTCCCCTACCCCACCGCGTTTGGGTGTCTCTCCACAGGCCTTTCTCTGAGGCACATGCACCCATCTTACACGTCCCCTTTCGAAGCAAGGTCCAGATCACACCCTTGATCCTTCGTCACCCCCTGAATCACCAAGCACAGTGGCAGAGCAGCATGGATGATCCTATGTCCCAAACGAAAAAGTCAGAAACAAGGATGTTATCGGACTTATAAATCTACTTATGGGGAAGAAGAAACACACTTGCAGAAAAATAATATTTTGTGACATGTGAAGATTACACAGCACTCAAATTTCAGTGTCCGTAAATAATATCGTTGGAACCTAGCCACACCCATTTGTTCCTGACCATTGTTGGCTGATTTTGTGACCCTGTGGTCGCATGGAGTAGTTACAACAGAGACTGTACAGCCCACAAACTCTAAAATATTTACTCTCTGGTGCTTTACAGAAAAGTTTGCCAACCGCGGGCCTGGAGGTAAGAAAGGATATTCAGTCACAATGGACTAAGTATCACAGGCACACTCAGAGGGCAAATGTCCTACTGTTGAAAGCCGTGATTCTCAAACTCCTTGGCCTCGGAACCCTCTTTAACACTGGAAATCACTGAAGGGCTTCCCTGGGGACTCAGCGGTAAAGAATCTGCCTGCCAGGGCAAGAGACATGGGTTCAATCCCTGGTCCGGGAAGATAGCAATTAACCCATGCACCACAGCTGCTGAGCCTGAGCTCTGGAGCCTGGGAGATGCAACTCCTGAGCCCTCAGGCTGCAACTAGCAGCCCGGGAGCCTAGAGCCTATGCTGCTCAGAAAGGAAGCCGCTCTAATGGGAAGAACAGCACTGAAACTAGAGTGGCCCCTGCTCACCATAGCTGCAGAAAAGCCAGCGCCGCAGACACAGCCACAATAAACAAAGAAAACTATAAAGAAACAAAAAAGAAAACCATTGAAGACCCCAGAGAGCTTTTGTTGGCTGTGAGTTGCACCTATTGATATTTGCCATACTTGAAATGGAAACAGTGAGACATTTAAAGCATTTATGTATTAGTTTGTTTAAATTAACTCCGCTCATCTTCCCACCAGCAGCCTCGCTTTTCCTGCCTGGGGCCTCGTGAGGATTCCTGCTTAAATAAAACCGCTAGGCCAGCCTTTTGTGAGCCAGCTCCGGAGCTGGTTGTTTTGTTGTAGGTCTTTGAATTAGTCAGGTTAGGCTCACTACACTACAATAACTAATTAACTCCCAGACTTTAGTGCCTAACATAACAAAGGCTTATTCCTCACCCAGTGTGGTTTGGGGAGAGGCTGAAAGGGAGTCAAAGAAGTAGTCCCTTAAAGACAGAGGCTAATGACAGCTCCTGCATCTTGGAGTTACACTCTCAAGAACAGGTGTCCTCCATGATTACCAGGAAAGGGGAAGAGAGTGTCCCTGGGATAGCCCCCTCCTTCTGTCTTAATATTTTAACCCAGAAGTAACAGCTCACTTCCTCTCACAGCCCATTGGCCAGAACTAGTCACACGAGCCCACCTATCCGCAAGGAGACTGGGAAACATGGGAAATGAACACCATATATGGTTGGCAGGAAATGTCTCTGCCCTCCCATATAAACCCCATATGTCTACAATCAGGTCCTACTGAAAAACATTCTCGAGCATGCATGCTTAATCCGAGCAACCCCATGGGCTGTCCATGGCTCCTCTGCCCATGGAATTTTCTAAGCAAGAATTTGGGAGTGGGTTATCATTTCCTACTCCAAGGGATCATCCCGATCCAGAGATCAAACCCACATCTCCCGTGTCTCCGGCACTGGCAGGTGGGTTCCTTACCACTGAGCCACCTCAGCTGCCAGGCTTTTCTTTAGTCTTAGTGGGGACAGGTGAGACATTCTAGGCTTCAACTGGGGGAAGCATGGGCGCATAAGAACTTTCCTGGTATCTCTGTCCTAGTGACAGGACAGGTGAGAATTTGAAGAAATGTTTGATAGCTAAGGAGTGATTGATGGCTAAAGAGGACTTCCCTGGTGGTTCAGATGGTAGAGAAACTGCCTGCAATGCAGGAGACCCAGGTTCAGACCCTGGGTTGGGAAGATCCCCAGAGAAGGGAACGGCTAACCCACTTCAGTATTCTTGCCTGAAGAATTCCATGGACCATGGAGCCTGGTGGGGTAACAGTCCACGGGGTTGGAAAGAGTTGGACATGACTGAGAGACATTTTCACTTTCAAGAGTGATTACTTAAGCAGAGCCTGGGAACTATAAGCCAGTTTTCCCACTGGTGTCTGCCTTACAGACCATGAAGACATCTGGGCCGGGACCTGGAGCCCCATCTATTCCTCCATCTCCTCTGATCCCCTCCAAAAAGGAGAGGAAATAGATACAGATTTGTGGGCTTTGAAAAGAGAAACTTAGGAGTATATATATCTAGAGAAATATACATTTTTATTTATACTCCAAGTCCTCCAGTCTAAACACATTAGATTTTATTTCAGTTCAGTTCAGTCACTCAGTCATATCCAACTCTGTGACCCCCATGGACTGCAGTACGCCAGGCTTCCCTGTCCATCACCAGCTCCCAGAGTTTACTCAAACTCATGTCCATTGAGTCAGTGATGTCATCCAACCATCTAAATCTCTGTTATCCCCTTTTCCTCTCGCCTTCAATCTTTCCCAGCATCAGGGTCTTTTCAAATGAGTCACTTCTTTGCCATGAACAGTATGAAAAGATTTTATTTAAGAGGTTTCAAAAAGAAAGAGTTAGCTTCTCTTTTTTTACAATTAGCCAATTCCAAGGAGCGCTTAAGGACCTTGTGGAACCAGAGGCTGTCTCAGTTTTGCTCTGAAATGTAAATCAATCACTCAGGTATTTACTTTGTCCCTCTCATGTGCCTGGTGCAATGCTAAATACTTTGATGAAAAGAAAAGTACAGTGTGCTATATGGCAATGAGACTGGTTTTGTGTAAAACATGCCATTTAAAAAATAGTTAACCCTAAAGAATGTGTCCTTTGAAGTAGTCCCCTTAAAAGACTACTTAGCAATAAACAAGAAGCAACGCCCAGTGAATCTGTATCTAGAAATATGTGCTGTAGCTGCCGAAGGCAAACTCCAAAGTGCATTTTAAAACTTTGTGGCAGATTATATTTTCCAAAACCAGTATCTCTAATGATATTACTCATTCTATATGTTTTTTTGAGAAACCTGACACCCACTCATTAAGACGTGGGCTCTAATTCCCCTCCCCTTGAAGCTAGGTGAGCTTCTGACTCACTTGTAACCAACAGAATGGGCGGAAGTGATGCTGTCTGACTTCAGGGTGAGGTCATAAAAAGCAGTTCAGTTCTGCCTTATGCGCTGAACACTCTCCCCGGAACCGTGACCCACCCTGTAAACACTCTGATGCTCTGAAGAAGCTCCAACTCCCCAGCATGGAGGAACCGAGTGACTGTGAGGAGCGGGAGACTTCCAGCCAGCCACCAGCTGCTCTCTCCTCGCCCAGCTCCAGCCATCATCCCACTGCAAAATGCACAAGAGATCCCAAACCATCCCAACAAGTCCTTCATTTCCTGTCCCACAGAAACTGTGAGATAATAAAATCCTTGCTGTATTCAGCACAGCCAGTGATGTGTTGGTAGATTTTTTAAAAGATAATTCTAGGCTCTCCAGGAAAAAAAAAAAATCCCAATTTGTGCTTACTAACTCCATGGCATAAACACTGCCCCAGTGGCCAACCTTCAGCCGCTGCTGTGGGTCTTTTCAAATGAGTCACTTCTTTGCCATGAACAGTATGAAAAGATTTTATTTAAGAGGTTTCAAAAAGAAAGAGTTAGCTTCTCTTTTTTTACAATTAGCCAATTCCAAGGAGCGCTTAAGGACCTTGTGGAACCAGAGGCTGTCTCAGTTTTGCTCTGAAATGTAAATCAATCACTCAGGTATTTACTTTGTCCCTCTCATGTGCCTGGTGCAATGCTAAATACTTTGATGAAAAGAAAAGTACAGTGTGCTATATGGCAATGAGACTGGTTTTGTGTAAAACATGCCATTTAAAAAATAGTTAACCCTAAAGAATGTGTCCTTTGAAGTAGTCCCCTTAAAAGACTACTTAGCAATAAACAAGAAGCAACGCCCAGTGAATCTGTATCTAGAAATATGTGCTGTAGCTGCCGAAGGCAAACTCCAAAGTGCATTTTAAAACTTTGTGGCAGATTATATTTTCCAAAACCAGTATCTCTAATGATATTACTCATTCTATATGTTTTTTTGAGAAACCTGACACCCACTCATTAAGACGTGGGCTCTAATTCCCCTCCCCTTGAAGCTAGGTGAGCTTCTGACTCACTTGTAACCAACAGAATGGGTGGAAGTGATGCTGTCTGACTTCAGGGTGAGGTCATAAAAAGCAGTTCAGTTCTGCCTTATGCGCTGAACACTCTCCCCGGAACCGTGACCCACCCTGTAAACACTCTGATGCTCTGAAGAAGCTCCAACTCCCCAGCATGGAGGAACCGAGTGACTGTGAGGAGCGGGAGACTTCCAGCCAGCCACCAGCTGCTCTCTCCTCGCCCAGCTCCAGCCATCATCCCACTGCAAAATGCACAAGAGATCCCAAACCATCCCAACAAGTCCTTCATTTCCTGTCCCACAGAAACTGTGAGATAATAAAATCCTTGCTGTATTCAGCACAGCCAGTGATGTGTTGGTAGATTTTTTAAAAGATAATTCTAGGCTCTCCAGGAAAAAAAAAAAATCCCAATTTGTGCTTACTAACTCCATGGCATAAACACTGCCCCAGTGGCCAACCTTCAGCCGCTGCTGTGGTGACTGTCGAGCTGGGAGGAGAGGCAGACAGCAGGCTCAGCCAACTGCAGGAGCTGGCTCCAGTGTATGGAACTGTATCCAGACAAAGGCAGACCCTCTGCAGTCGCAGATGGAGCCCCTGGATGTGTTTTAAAGTTCCTTCCCAGTTTATGTGATCGAGCCCAGAGCCATGTGGTACTCGAATGTGTGATGCTTAACTGTGTTAAGGGGTTAAGGGGTCACATAAGGACCCGTCATTTGACAGCATCTTCTCCTGACTCTGAAAAATGTAGTGGAGGAAGCCCTTCACCTTCTAAGTGGTAGATATTTTAAGGGGTGGGCAAGTGAAGCCACAGCTCTTTGGGGTTCTGAAGACTCTGCTTCCACAACTAGGCTGGGAAAACCTGTCCCGAGGGACTGGACAAGTGCACGACAAACTTGTATACGAGAAGCTTCGGGAGTGCAGGGCCTGCTTCCTGAGACGTGGCCACACTTCTAGGGAGACAATGTGTCTCCCTAGAGACACCACTCCCACTATCACCGAGGAAAAAAATCTATCCCCACTCATCACCATCCAAGTCTACTCGAGGGGTCAGAACTAGAAAGTCATGCCATTTCAAGAACGTTTATTTTTTTAATCATAAATTAATATATTCTACTTTTGGAAACACACACACACACACACATGAAAGGAGAAAATAAATCACACCCAAACCCACTATCCCAACAGAAGACTTTGAGGTTTTGTTTTTAGTCTTTTATATAAATAGTAGACACGGGTTTTATCCAAAGTTGTTCTCTTAGAGTTACACCAGGATCATTTCCTTAAAAAAAATAATGATTATAGGGACTTCCCTGGCACTCCAGTGGCTAGGACTCCAGGCCTCCAGCGTAGGGAGTGCAGGTTTGATTCCTCATCAGGGAAGGAACATCCCACTTGTGGTGCAATGTGGCCAAAATGCAAGAAAAAATATTATTTTTTAATGTGCCAACAGATCTTATGCCTGGTGAGATGCTTTAAAAAAGATTCACTTTGAAAAAAATGATGATAATGGCTATATAATATTCCATCATTTGGATGCTAACAATTCTAATTAACAGCAGAGGCCACCTCCCAAAACTTTTAAGCCTCTCCAAAAATAGAAAACATTGTGATTAAGTCTTTGTGTTCTTATCTGACTGTAGAGCATTTGCAGCATCAGGAAAACATTATGAAAGAATATGACCACTTTTAAGACTCTTGATTAACATTATTTTTTAAGAAAGTTTCTATCAGTGTAAACACCCATGAGGAATGTGAAAGAGAGTTTGTCCTACAGTAAATTAATGCACCAGATGAATTTTCATTATTGGTTTGATTTGCATTTTTGATTAATGTACTTGAGTATTTTACACATTTGTTAAACATTTATATTCCTATAACTTAACTTGTGTTCTTGGTCCCTTTTAATATAGTTACCTTAGCACTTTTCTCATTGGTTTGCAATAGCCTTTCACATAAAAGTAAGATTCCTTGCAATACTCATCACAAACACCTTTCCAGGGTTGCAGATGTCTAGAAGTTTTAAGGTTTCTGTGGTCAAACACAATAATCTTTTCCTTTTTAACCTATGTCTTAAGCTTTTATATCTATAAAATTCTCCTCTCAAGATCTGAAATTTCCTCATGTCTTCTGTTTTTATGTTATTTTTGCATATAACTGCTAAGTGCATGTGGAATTTATTTTGCTATATGGGGAGAGCTAGGGATTATGTCTAATATTTTCCACATGGTTGGTCCTAACATCATTTATTGACTAATCTCCCTTTCCTCACGGATCTTTACCACGTACTAATTTTTTATCTCTACTAGGGTCTGTGCTTGAGACATTCTGTTATTCCCATCCATCTGTTGATGGTTTGATTTGACTATAGCAGTTTTACAGTATCTTTGTGTTTCTTCTTTTCCCTCAATGGTATAATATTTTTAATAAACTTCATTCTCAAAATAATCTGGGCTGGATCAAGCTACCAAAATTTCTTGAGAAGGAGCAGTCCAGGCTACTGCAAGTCTTGTCTGAATATAACCCTTGTTGATCTGAGTAGCCATTGTCTTCTTCTGATAATAATCAACTTTACAACTTTCACCCAAGAACCTACTCTTTTGAATTTTTTCCCCCTGCTCATCCCCGTGTTTTGTTTTGGAATGGAAAAGCAAACAAGGGCAGAAGGAAGACAGAGCTTGGGTCTTGCTGGGCCACCGTGATAGAAAACTAATATATGTGGTCAGTTTTTCTTTTTTTTTAGAGTCCTGTGCCTATTGTTGCTAGAAAGCAACAGCTTCCATTTAGCTGTGTTTTCATTGAGACTTAGCAGAGAGACACCCACAAAAGAAACTAGTAGCTGCTCATTAGAGAATACTCAGCTAGAGGGAGGGGCTCTATCTGTAATGCATGCGTGCCAAGTCATTTCAGTCATTTCAGTCATTTCCGACTCTTTGTGACCCCATGAAACTGTAGCCTGCCAGGCTTCTCTCTAAGAATATTGGAGTGGGTTGCCATTTCCTTCTCCGGGGGATCTTTCCTCCCCAGGGATTGAACCTATGTCTCATGCCTCCTGCATTAGTAGGTGGGTTCTTTTCCACTAGCGCCACCCGGGAAGCCCCTCTGCTTGTAACTTCACTAAATTATCTTGAGGGTGCTGCTGTTCCTGTCTGGTACGCCCTCACACCATCATTAAAATGAGTCTTCCAGACTGGACAGGCTCCAGCTCTAACACAGTGCCACTGCTTCTAAACAGCAGTGCCCGAATCTTAGGATGAAATCCTCCAACTGCCTTTATTTTCTGGAAACGAGCACAAGTCTGAACTTTTCAATAGCTCAAAGTGTAGCCATCTTCCTGTTTTTCCTGAGCCTTCTTGCTTTGTGAATGATCCTTTCAAGATCCCAGGAATAAAGCTGTCCCCAAAGCGTGAAGCAGATAAAAAGCAACAGCAGTACAAAAGAAGAAGAAATTTGTGGGCTTTTTTTCCCTCCCTCTCATTAGTTTAACTTCTGACCGATTTAAACATTTGTTACACTTTTCCTGGAAACTTAAAAGTTGAATTTGGAATCCAGTCATGGAGAGAAAATTCTGCTGAGTATATCATGCAAAAATATGGTTGCTAATGAGTGGCACTGAGTTAACAGGAAATAAGGGAGAAAAATACAAATTTTGGAAGAAAATAAGCAATTTCACAATGTTTCCATTTGCTCCATATCCAGCTTCATTGCTTCAGGGGGTAGCTTGGAAATTTTTCTCCTGAAAGCGCAGTAAATATTCTGTAGACTATTTTCTGACCTGAAAGAAATGGCTAGAGATGACAAATTTTCTAGAACAACTCAGGGAAATCTGTGTTGACGGTACCTCTGATTTTAAAATCTTCATTCTTTCTTTCAGTAAAAACACATCAAATCTTGCAACAAGGCAGAACAGAGCAAATTCCTGCTTCTTTAATTAAAAAAAAAATCTTTTAAGCCTTGGTGGTTGCTTTGTTTGCATGTAAATCCGGGGGGGTGGGGACAGGGGGCAACGTTTTAGTGCCTTTTGAGATCGTTTAGGGAGACAGCACAAAGCAGCCTCCTCCCTCCCCATTAGAAATTCTGATTTTACACCATTAATTGGCGTTTTCAAAACAACCCGCACCCAATTTGAAGTCTACAAATAAAATCCAAGCCCAGATGCTGTGTTCACACTTGCATGCATTTAACACTTCATAAGCAGTTCATTAGACTGATAACACTTTAAACGGTAACACTGCCTCTTTCAGACTCCCTCAGCCTGTAATTGTCCTGAGGCTCCGAATGAACCCTTCACAGGCTGGAAACCGCAGGAATTTACATTCTTGACGTGTGTCTCTTAATTATGGACACCAGAGTCCCTGAGTCACAGAAGGCCAGGCTCGGGCCTGCACGCCCCAGTGACCATGCACACAGGGACAGGCCTATCCCAACAGAGGAAACACCAAGTCGCATAACTTTCCTGAAACTCCTCGGCTGGGTTTCAGCCAAGCCCCTGGCTTCTCCGGAACACCTTCCTTCTGACCGGAAACCTGTTTCCCAGGTGTCAATCTTCCTGATCCAAAAGGATATGGGATGCGCCTTCACCACCTTCCTTCTAAGAGTCCTAACCCCACCACCCAAGTTCTCTGCAGAACACCGGAGACCCTAGCGCAGGGAGGCCTCCCACACTCCCTGCAAACACGCTCAGGATGCAAGGTGACTGTGGCTAGAGAGGCGACAGAAAGTCTTG
Source organism: Madoqua kirkii (assembly GCA_006408675.1). Taxonomy (NCBI): domain Eukaryota; kingdom Metazoa; phylum Chordata; class Mammalia; order Artiodactyla; family Bovidae; genus Madoqua; species Madoqua kirkii. Next base: position 33,118 of record SJYC01118882.1, read on the forward strand.
GTCCGAGGTACACGTCCTAGAACAGTGGGAAGGTTAATGGTCGTTGGCTGTTGGACTGTGCCCCGCGCATGTGAGCTCTGTATGCCTCTCAAACTCACTCAAACTCACACCAGGCCAGAGTGGACACTGGCCCTCTTCTGTGGACGGCGACCAGAGGCCAGCCTGGCCCGAGTCAAGGGATGACCACGGTTGGTGACTCTCCCGTGCACTTGAGCGCAGGGGGCTGTGCTAGGTCTTTTCCTGCACCATCTCCTTCAATCCTACCAACACCTGGGGACTAATATTATCCCCACTTTGCAAAACAGAAAAGGGAGGTGGAAAGTCAGGGACAGTATTTGGAACTCAAGTCCTTTGGGCACTCCTAACAAGGCAATTGTGGAGAAGGAAATGGTAATCCACTCCAGTGTTCCTGCCTGGAGAATTCCACGGACAGAGGAGCCTGGCAGGCTACAGTCCATGGGGTCACAAGAGTCGTCGGACACGACTTAGCGACTAAACCAGCACCACCACCAGCAATAAGGCAATTGACTTCCAGGCCACGGCCCCTCGGTGGACACCGGGTGTGTACAGCGAATTAGAGGTTCTCAATGTCTGGGCACCAGGGGTTTCACTTCCGCGGCGGCGAGAATCCTGTCCCTCTTGCCTCTCCCCCACCCCCGGCCCCCTGCCCAGCTCGAGGCCGAGACCCTGGAGTTCCCACGGCTACCACCTGCCCTGGAGATGATTTCCAGTCCCCTGGAAATGATCAGTAACTGATGGGCAACTGATGGGTAACTGATTAACCTGAGTGGGGCTTCTAAGACGTTGGAAGCGACCCGCAAGCCCCCTTCCCAGGCCCGAAGCCCCGCGGTCTGTGGGAGCCAGGAGAGGAACCCCGATTTCTCTGCGCGGAGCCCGCCGTGAGCGCGCGCGCGTGGTTGGAGGAGCGGCGGCTGCGAGGCCGTGCCCACAGCGCCATCGTGTGGTCTGAGACGGCAGCACGGCTGGCCGTCGGCTCCCACCTTCTCCAGGACCGGAGTGGGTTGGACGATCCCTGCGGATGGGAAAAGACCGCCACGTCCTAGCGGAACATCACTGGGCTCCAGCTCTGGGCATGGGCGGACTGTGTGGCTGCAGCAGCAAAAGGAATGGCCCGGTGGAGTCCTGCTGGGTGAGGACTCTTTGGTCAGACCTGGACTCTCGGGGTGGAGAGCAGGCAAGTCACCCAGCTTCTCCCCGTGGGGAACCAGGTTTGTCACAGAGCAAGGTGTGCTGGTGACAAAGGCTGCTGGGAGCCTTCTGCCCCTTCGAGGATGCACCAGACTCTGGGCAGGAAGCCAGGCAAGGTTCCATTAAGGCTCCTGCTAACATTCATGCTTTTGTTGTATGGTTCATCCAGTAAATCAGTTCACAAAAATGTCATGAATTCCTACTATTGCCACCGGGACTCTGGGCGGCTCTTGGTACAGAAAAGACTAAAAGCGATAGCTTAGAGCGGAGTGGGCGCCTTCGCTGGTCACAGGAAGCCCCGGGATCCTTTTAATTGTGGAATGGTCGTGTTCTGTGCTAATATATGATGTTACAAGAACTATAGACCTTTATGTTAACTATCAGTTTTTCAAAATAGCGATGAACACAAATGGTATTTCAAGATAGCTACCAATTGCAAGGTGATATGAAAATAGCTGAGATTTCTTGGTTAGGAAGCTACAGTCACTGCTAATACACTGTGACATATTGCACATAATTCATAACTGAAAAAATGTTACATTTCTGTTCGAGGTTACTCAGACAAGTAATGTAAATGCTTCCCTAGGCAAGTTCAAGAACCTTCTGGATTCTATCCACAGAACACTTGGTTAAGAAGCCTGGTGAGCAGACAATAAGTAAGTAAACAGGGTGAGTATCGATGGTGCTGAAGGCCCTGAAGGAAATCAACAGGGTGATTTTGACAATAAAAACAGAAGAGAGAGCCTGACTCTGGTGGGATGTCACAAAAAGCCTGGAAGACATTTGGTGTTACAAAGCCTCCTACAGAGGAAGGAAATGGCCAGCAGGGGCCCCATGTGGCCTAAACCCTGCACAGTGAAAAATCTGACTCTCCAGTGGAAGATCTGTTTTTACTTTCTGACCACTGTGCTCCCCTAGTTCCTAAAACCCAGACTCATTTACATCCTGTGGCTCAGTGGTAATGAATCCGCCCGCCAATACAGAAGACTCAAGTTCAATCCTTGGATCAGGAAGATCCTCTGGAGGAGGAAATGACAACCCATTCCAGTATTCTTGCCTGGAGAATCCCCATGGACAGGGGAGCCTGGTGGGCTACAGTCCATGGGGTCCCAAAAGAGTTGGACACGACTCAGAGACTCAACAACTAGGCCCTAAAGACATTTGACTTTGCAGCTTTACTTGTTTGCGGCGAACCAGCCAAACAGCAGCGATCTGCCCTACAAAATTGAACCCCTCAAAGTTTAAAGAAAAAGCTCAGGATCTCTGAATAATCCTAATTGGGAACCAGCCTCCTTAAGGCTTGGAGAACCCCAGAATCTTCGAGGTCTCTACTATCTTTCATTCAGACTGATGCCCCAGAGTCCCCTCCCCTCAAGCTAGTGGATGTGGGACCCCTGGGTTCTCATCCATGGATTCCCAGTCCAGAAGCAGCAAGCGGGCAGTGGGGGGCAGCATTTGGGGCGAGGGGAGAGTTGGTGAGCTCAGGGTGGGTCGGAAGCAGCCTCTGTGGCTGGATATCAAACACTGCAGCAGGCTTGTGGGGTGATGTCAGGGTTGGCAGCAGTGAAGAACAACTTTGTTGACAAGAAGATTAATTAGACAAACGTTGTGCCCATCAGCTATTACCGCCCCTCCTCGGGGTCAGCTCTACTCAAGCCTTTGCAAGAGACTTTTTTTGTTCGTCTTTTAAAATGAAAGCCTAATCTCCTCACAAGGCAGCCAGGAAACAATTCACGGTGTGCCGGGGAGCAAGCACCTACAAGCAGGACTGGGAGGAAGGGCTCCTGCAAACCGCCAGGCCTCGGGCTGGCCCCGCCTGCGAGCGGCCGGCCTCTTCCTTCTGCCTGTACAGACCCGGCCCCAGGAAGCATGTTGAGCCCTGAATCCCTCCTCACAAGGGAGGACTCCCCGCTGGTGAGCTCTCTTGATCTCGCTTCCTCTCTCCCTTTCATGGGAGAGAGTCCCTGGAGAGGGGCTGGCAGCCAGCCACACCAGGTCTGCAGAGCTTGGGGCCTTCCGCCACCTACACCTTCCCTCTTTTCAAACGCCCTCTTTCTCCCAACAGGATTGCAGCTTTACTTGTTTGCGGCGAACCAGCCAAACAGCAGCGATCTGCCCTACAAAATTGAACCCCTCAAAGTTTAAAGAAAAAGCTCAGGATCTCTGAATAATCCTAATTGGGAACCAGCCTCCTTAAGGCTTGGAGAACCCCAGAATCTTCGAGGTCTCTACTATCTTTCATTCAGACTGATGCCCCAGAGTCCCCTCCCCTCAAGCTAGTGGATGTGGGACCCCTGGGTTCTCATCCATGGATTCCCAGTCCAGAAGCAGCAAGCGGGCAGTGGGGGGCAGCATTTGGGGCGAGGGGAGAGTTGGTGAGCTCAGGGTGGGTCGGAAGCAGCCTCTGTGGCTGGATATCAAACACTGCAGCAGGCTTGTGGGGTGATGTCAGGGTTGGCAGCAGTGAAGAACAACTTTGTTGACAAGAAGATTAATTAGACAAACGTTGTGCCCATCAGCTATTACCGCCCCTCCTCGGGGTCAGCTCTACTCAAGCCTTTGCAAGAGACTTTTTTTGTTCGTCTTTTAAAATGAAAGCCTATCTCCTCACAAGGCAGCCAGGAAACAATTCACGGTGTGCCGGGGAGCAAGCACCTACAAGCAGGACTGGGAGGAAGGGCTCCTGCAAACCGCCAGGCCTCGGGCTGGCCCCGCCTGCGAGCGGCCGGCCTCTTCCTTCTGCCTGTACAGACCCGGCCCCAGGAAGCATGTTGAGCCCTGAATCCCTCCTCACAAGGGAGGACTCCCCGCTGGTGAGCTCTCTTGATCTCGCTTCCTCTCTCCCTTTCATGGGAGAGAGTCCCTGGAGAGGGGCTGGCAGCCAGCCACACCAGGTCTGCAGAGCTTGGGGCCTTCCGCCACCTACACCTTCCCTCTTTTCAAACGCCCTCTTTCTCCCAACAGGAGCCTACCCACATTCTCCTATTATTGGAAAAGACAATGAATCAGTAAGTCGTCATGGCCTCATTCATCATCCGATAACTATTCCTTCAGCCTCTTAAGTGCTAGCAACACCGGGGAGGAAGGGGCGATCGTGATATGTCCCCTTGCTTTGGGGGCAGAGGCTTATATTCTGGAAGGAGAGACACAGCAGTGAGTAAGATAAACGCACACTGGCGCCTGTGGTAAAAGTCCAGACGGAGCAAAGTGAGGGGATGTGGTGGAGAGGGCCTGGAGGTGGCAGCCATTTTGGCAAGGGTGTCCCGAGGAGCTGAAATTGCAGGTGAGATCTGAGGAGGGAGGGAAGATATGGGGGAGAGGTGGCATTCTCTCAGCTACAGGGTCAAGAGTCCGGTGGTGCCAAGGGAAGGGACTCTTTGTAAATACCTATTGATTGCATGAATGAACAATGTTTCTAGGCTTAACATTTTAATGTGAATTAGAACCTTCTGGGGACCTGCAGCCCCTCAGTCCTGTCAGGTCTCCCTGAGGTTCTGGAAAGCCCTCACCGTCAGGCTGTGTGGGGCTGGGCTTAATCGTTCAGTCATGTCTGACCCTCTGTGACCCCATGGACTGTAGCCTGTCAGGCTCCTCTGTCCGTGGGGATTCTCCAGGCAAGAATACTGGAGTGGGCTGCCATGCCTAGGGGATCTTCCTGACCCAGGGATAGAACCAGGGTCTTCTGCGCTGCAGGTGGATTCCTTACCAGCTGAGCCACCGTGGAAGGCCCCAGAATCAGGCTATAGACACTCCAAGCTCATGGACTTCAACAAGCCAGTGCCGGGAGCTTATCAGAGCCCAGGCGGGCCTAGGGAGAGGCCCAGGCCCCAGGCCGTGCGTGGTGGGGGTGGCTGAGCGCATGGAGGCTCCAAGGCCCAGAGGTCTCCTTGGTGAGGCAGATGAGCTGGCCTTCTCTTTCCCGGGCCTCTGAAAGCCTCCTAGGGCTAGGCAGGGCTGATGGCATTTGATGGCTTTGTCAACCATTTTCTTATTAGACTCCCCAAAGCTCCACGGGTCTCCCAGCAGCCTCCTGAAGCCATATCTACTTCCTCTGGGACAGAACTGAGAATCCTGCCTGCAGGAATCAGCTGAAGGTCTACATTCTGCTTTGATAGCAGATGGGAGCCTGGGACCGATGGGCGTCTGCACCCAGGGTGATCCCGGGAGCCCAGAAGTGCGTCCCGCCCTTTGAGGAGCAAAGCACAGCGGTCATTGCACAGTCCTCAGTCTTCCACGGAAGGAGGAGCCAGTTTGCGGCCTTGAGGCTGTCCTGTAAGAGACTCAAGTGGGAAGGGGCATCTGCGCTGCCTCCTGGGGCCACGCCCCTCTGTGGGCGGAGTCTCTGACTTGGGGGTGGGGCCTGCATCCTGTCCTGTCCTGTCCTCTCAAGGTCATCTCGAGTCCGTGGAGCCCTGAATTGGCCCCAGGTCTCTGTGTGCCTGACCCCTCCATCTGTTTTCCTCTGGGTGACACAGCAGCTGGAAGTGTGTGTGTATGTGTGTGTGTGTGTGTTAGGGTGGGGGAACAGACAGAACTTGGACACGTGAGGCTGATAGGCACACAGTCGTGTGGCCTCACACACATGTACAAGACCCCTTCAGTGGGCCCACAAAGAGCTGGGAGTGGACCTCCAAGGGATAGGTTACAGCCTGGCTCTCCGAACCACTGTGTCCTGATAGCCCACTCTGTACTTCGTAAATTCAAACCTGGAGGAAGGTGTTTATCAAGGTAGAAAAATAACACATTTTTTCTCACAGCTTACTATCTTGATTAGGAACAGCAATAGACACATGGCATGGGGCCTCCATGTTTACGCTTCTCCTGGATTCCAAAACATCAGGAAGTCTTGGAACTTTATCAAGGAATCCTCCTCCTGGAGACAGCTGAGTCCGTGTCCTCTTTCTTGCATCTTCCCTGAATGAACCTCTGCACCCTGATCCTCCAGGTGAGGGCCAGCCTGGGTTTAGCATAAGGTCCCAGGGCTGCCCCAGATCTGATGAACAGGGTGTCGGGCGACAGTCTTGGGAAGCTGTGTCTTTCACCCCCGTTCTCCTTCCTCCATTAAGTGGCTCAGATGTGTGAGCCCTTCGTGGGGAAGGGGACAGGAGTTCTCTGTTTAAAGCCCAGCAGGGGGGTTGCCTGCTGTCTCTGAATAGATGTTTGGGGGCCCTGGGGTCAGATCCTTGTACGGAACCCCCTTTTCCAGCTGCACATGGAGGGGGCTCCAGACTCATGGGGCCTGACTTAAGAAACCATCATGTCTGCCCTACACCCTGTCTGGAGGCCCCCAGAGCCGCACCTGGCCTGATTCTCCTCCAGGAGGGTGTGCAAAAGTTAGAACAGGAGGCAGTGAATGGCCTGTGTATTATTCTGACCTGCCGCCAACGTGTGACCGTGGGCCTTTTTTTCCCCCTCTCCAGGCCTCAGTTTCCCAGAGCTATAAAGGTGATTTCAGAAAAACAAACAAACTTTCCACATAAGGCATCAATTCACCTCTCCTAGTCACAAGAGAGGGCAAATGGATTAGAAACTCTTCTGTCCTTGGTCCAGCAGTTTTTGGAGCACTGAGTTGCCAGAGGAAGTGAAGCCATTCAGTCTTGTCCGACTCTTTGCAACCCTTTGGACTGTAACCTATCGGGCTCCTCTACCCATAGGATTTTCCAGGCAAGAGTACTGGAGTGGGTTGCCATTTCCTTCTCCAGGGGATCTTCCCAACCCAGGGATCGAACCCAGGTCTCCCGTGTTGTGGGCAGATGCTTTATCGTCTGAGTCACCAGGGAAGAGACGTTCAAACAGAAGACTCAGTGCCCACACACTTCAATGGGCTCATCCAGCTGCCCGACTCTTCTCGGTTTTCTGGTCTCTGCTGCCCCCTGCTGCCCAGAGCAGGCTGGGCCAGGCCGATGCAATCAGCAGGCATGGAGCCCAGGACCCCTTTCTAAAGGCTTCTCTTTTCACTTGCAGGAGACCTGAGGCTCAGAATAGACAGCGTCTTCCTCTAGGCCACACACCAGCTCAGCAGGGCAGAGGGTCCTCTGCCCCATGGCCCCTGCTGGAGCCTGGACCAGCCTCCAGAAGGGCAGCTTCTCAGGCCTCATTCCAGACCTGACTCTGAAACAGGTGGCTGCCGCTCAGCTTTCAGCATCTTCATAAACCCTCCACCTGATTCTCATGCATACTCCAGATGAGAACCTTTGCTGTGGCTCTGGACCTGGAATTTCAGAGGAGGAACAGAGTTTAAAAGAAATCATATTGTGCACCAGAGGAGCCTGGCGGGCCCAGTCCTTGGGGTAGCAAAGAGTCAGACACAATTGAGTGACTAAGCGCGCGCGCGCGCGCACACACACACACACACACACACACACACACACACACACCTTTAAAATTAGATACATGAAAATGCAGAAGTTAAACGGCTTGGTTTTTATTTCATCCTTAAGTTCAGCGCTGTGAGAATGTTGGATTCTCATAGCACACAGGTTCAAGCTTTTGCTGAGACTCCTTGGGGATACATAGAAAGTTTCCTGTGATCTGGGTGATGTGTGTGCCACTCCAGTGAATGACAGAGAGCTTCTGCTATCAAGCAGGATTTCTGAAGTCTGGAGAGAAGCGTGTGATGATCGGCAGCATCAGGGGAAAGTCTTTGGACTTTTCAAGACAGTCCTGATTTGAATTAATTCGTCTATATATTTACCCCTTCATTTACACAACAACTGTTTATCAAGCGCCAACTATGAATTCTGCAGACTGTGCTGGTTGTTCAGCCTGTGGTCTCTACCCTTACGGATACAGTCCAGTGGGAAAGAGAGAGAGGCCAAAAATTACACAGAAAAATGAATTCCACTGAAATTAATTAGTCATGATGAGCTCCCTGAAGAAGACTTTCTGAGTGTCCTGATGGTCGGGAGGGCACAGCCTAGGAGGGGATTATAAAACAGGGTGACGGTATGTCTTATGAAGAAGGTGGTCCTGAGGGCTATGGGAGGAGAAGGGATGCCCTCTTCCCATGGGAGCTGCAAGGGGAACCCAGAAAAAAAGACCTCACGGAGGTTGAGGGTTGGTGGGCTGAGTCTTTTTACTATTAGAATTTAAACTTGACTTTTATTATGAGACGACATTTTATTCTTAAAAATGTTTTGAAAATAGATAGTACAGTAAATGTCTTAAACCACAGACAATCCCACTATGTAGACATAACCACTGACAAGAGTTTGCTCTAGAGACTTCTGAATATTTTATGTCAATCTGTGTGATACTGGGTTATACTATGTGAAAGTGGTAGTCACTCAGCCATGTCTGATTCTTTTGTGACCCCATGGGCTGTAGCCCACCAAGCTCCTCTGTCCGTGGGATTCTCTGGGCAAGAATACTGGAGTGGACTGTCATTTCCTTCTCCGGGGGATCTTCTTGACCCAGGGATCGAACCCTGGTTTCTTGCGTTGCAGGCAGATTCTTTATTGTCTGAGCCGCCACTAGCCACCATACCATGTATTGTCTGGTGATTTGCTTTTTAAATGAACAGTGCACATGGGCATTATTTGTTCCTGCCTGCTCTTCGTGTGTGAATACCTCTCTGCTAGTACCTGGCTGTTTCAAGTACATCCAATGCTTCTTTCATTTTAATACCTGTCAGGTTGTCCTCCCACCCCTAAGTGTATCCTGAACATGTCAGACCACTGGGAGGTGATTTTTCTTATGAAAAATGTGGTAGCTTTGGGACTTTCCTAGTGATCCACTGTCCAGTGGATAAGATTCTGTGCTCCCAATGCAGGTGATCAGAGTCTGTTCCCTGGTCAGAGTAACTAGATCCTGCATGCTGCAACTAAGACCAGGCACAGCCGAAAAAACAAATGAAAAACTTGAAAATAAACATGTGGTAACTTTATAGTATATTCAAAAGCAGAGACATTACTTTGCCAACTAAGGTCCGTCTAGTCAAGGCTATGGTTTTTCCTGTGGTCACGTATGGATGTGAGATTTGGACTGTGAAGAAGGCTGAGTGCCGAAGAATTGATGCTTTTGAACTGTGGTTTTGGAGAAGACTCTTGAGAGTCCCTTGGACTGCAAGGAGATCCAACCAGTCCATTCTGAAGGAGATCAGCCCTGGGATTTCTTTGGAAGGAATGATGCTGAAGCTGAAAGTCTAGTACTTTGGCCACCTCATGCGAAGAGGTGACTCATTGGAAAAGACTCTGATGCTGGGAGGGATTGGGGGCAGGAGGAGAAGGGGATGACCGAGGATGAGATGGCTGGATGTTATCACAGACTCGATGAACGTGAGTCTGAGTGAACTCTGGGAAATGGTGATGAACAGGGAGGCCTGGCATGCTGCGATTCATGGGGTCGCAAAGAGTCGGACACGACTGAGCGACTCAACTGAACTGAACTGAACTTTAAGATAGCAGTGGCGGTGTTCTGGGGCTTACTGTGGAAAAAATCGTTAGACACTCACAGAGATAATATCCCCCAAGGTCCAGAAGAGCATAAAATCGGACCAGAAGCTCCAAGAAGGAGGTGGAGGTCGCAAAGAGTCGGACACGACTGAGCGACTCAACTGAACTGAACTGAACTTTAAGATAGCAGTGGCGGTGTTCTGGGGCTTACTGTGGAAAAAATCGTTAGACACTCACAGAGATAATATCCCCCAAGGTCCAGAAGAGCATAAAATCGGACCAGAAGCTCCAAGAAGGAGGTGGAGGGGTTCCTGCCCAGGCGGAGACTAGGAGGGAGGAGAAGGGAGACAGCGGTGTGGGTTTGGGGTGTCGGGGGTCACACTGGGAAAGGCAGAGCCCGCTTGGGAGCAGAGAGATCGGGGCTGAGGCGCTCGCCACCCACTTGCTTCTCTGGGTAGACGCTGAAGGGACCAACATCGTGATGAGGATCTAAGTCTCCTCCCCACAGACCACCAATCCACAGTGGGGCCGTGTGCCCTCACGGTGCCCTGGACCATACATGGCCCCGGGACTCAGCGCCTGAGGGTGACAGAGCCTTCCACAAGGTTCTGGTGACAACAGGCAGGAGCCGGGGTGGAGCGGGGAATACCTCCCAGCGCATGGGTCTGCTTGGAGCAGCGTGGGGGTGCTCGTGCAGAGGGCAGGGGGAGGACTCGGGCACAAAGAGAGCCTAGGAGTAGGAGAAAGCTCGGAGACGGATGAATGCCCGCGTGCTGTGTTCAAGCGACCAGCTGCTCAGAGAATTCTGTATCAGTGTCAGAGTGATGACTGTGCTTAAACTGGGGAAACCCAGACCACAAGGCAAAGCGCTCCAGCCAGCCCGCCAGCGACAGAGGAAGCCCCTACCTGGGTCTTCACCCATCTCTGAAGGGTCCAGAGACTCGGCCAAGGGGAAGAGGTGGACACACCCCTGTGCTGAGAAGACAGTCCTTTGTAAGCCATCAGGGTCTCTTATGAAGGGGGTAGTCTGGCAGGCATTTCAACTCTTAGTTGCCTTCACTGTGATGGGAGGAGAACAGAGGGATAAGCAAATAAACTCAATCCTGGCTGCACACTAAAGTCACTTGCAGGCAGTGTGCAAACCTCAGATGCTCAGACCCCAACTCTTGAGACTCCAACTGAACAAGGCTGTGTGGTTATATGATTTTTTAAAAAGAAGTTTACACATACATATCTGATAGCCAGGAGTGAGGCAGAACAGCCTGGGACCCTATTCTCAGAGCCCAAGTGTATCAGGGAGAGGCCTTGGTAGTTCAGAGAGACCAGGGTACTCCAAAGAGCTGCAGATCTTTTAGCATTTTTTTGCCTTTTAACATAGTAAAGCTAAGAGATGAAGTGTGGTACTGATTGTTTCTTATTTTTATGATTATGGAGTCACAAACTGTCAGCACAAAAGCTGACTTTGGCCCGGAGATGTATTTTATTTGGCGTGCACTGGATTTTTAAAAAAAACTCAAGCCAACTTTAAAAATCTGGATATTTCATGGAGTTATTTGGACTTGCAGCTTCTTTTGAAAGATTGAAAGGTCTGACACTTGGTGCCCCAATGGCACTGCCTCTGTGCCAACAGACAGCAGGTGCTGGGTAGTGGCTACAGCTTACTTCCCTGAGCCTGTTGCACCGGGACCCTCCAATACAGGCTGGGCTTCAGCACTGCGGTAAGACTGCGGTAAGATTGCCAGTCTTACTGGCACTTACGGTTGTCTTTCTGATTTGTTCTGGAGCATGTGGATCCCAGAAAAATATTTGATGCATAGAACCTAATCTGTACTAAAGTCAAGCAACAACAATCGAGTTGCTCACAGTTCTTTGTGCAACACCAGAAAAGTGTATATGCTTCGTTTTGCCCCAGGAACCAGCCAAACACTAGCCAATTAGTCAAAATTACAGCAACACTGTAATTCACTGGGAAAAATTAAAACTTTTCATTTTTAAAATATCATAACCACAAACATATCTAGAAAATAAAAGCTGCTGACTTTGACGTTGTTGGTCATTCCCAGTTGCCTGTTGTACACTGTGTCTGCTCCTGTGCTCGCTAATGCAAGGTAAGCGTTATCAAAGCCAGCGGGAGATTCGACTATGACGTGTTTTCTCTGGCTGCCTTGGTGGGGAGGGGACCTTATGTGGCACTTACAGTGCGCACTGAGGCCTGGAGACCACGCAGGTGAGGGACCAGGGCTGCTGAATCTCATCGTTTTCTTCAAGCAGCCAAAATGGTTTTTTTCTGGGTTTATACCTGTAAGGATTGATGTTGAAGCTGAAACTCCAATACTTTGGCCACTCTGTGTGAAGAGCTGACTCATTTGAAAAGACCCTGATACTGAGAAAGATTGAAGGCAAGAGAAGGGGATGACAGAGGATGACATGGTTGCATGGCATCACTGACTCAATGGACATGAGTTTGAGTAAACTCCGGGAGTTGGTGATGGACAGGGAGGCCTGGTGTGCTTCAGTCCATGGGGTCACAAAAAGTCTGAGTGACTGAACTGAACTGGTAGCTGGTGACAGAGAGGCTGAGAACCAAAGTGAAGCTTTCAGCAGACGAAAGGGGATTGAGGGACCCCAAGAGGCTTGGGAACGTGATATAATGTGTG
>SJYC01118884.1:0-34460 GCA_006408675.1 Madoqua kirkii
TTACGACTGATCAGGGGACAGCCAGGGAGGTAGTGAGCACCCGTCCCCGGAGGCCTGTGAGCAGAGGCGGGATGGCCGCTTGGAAGAGACCACAGCAAGGCTGGCTTCCCACCCCGGGGAGCCTGAGAAACGAAGTGGAAAGCAAGCTGCGGCGGCATGAATTATTCAGAAACTCCGAGGGCTAAGCAACCTCATTAAGTGTGTTCTGTTCTCAGGGTTTGTTCTTTGGTTTGTGTTTTATTTGAAGTGTTTTTGTTTTCTTTCCTTCTTATGAAACTTCTGGACCTGGAGGAAATTGTTTGATGATCTCAATCCTCGCTTTGTGTGTATAAAAGAGTCTCTCTCTGGGAAAAAGACATTAAGTCCTTTTGCTTCAGCTGAGGGCAAATCAGTTCAAGGGGAGCCCTGAGGCTTGTTCTGGGAAGGCTCCATCTGTGTGGCTCAAGGGCCAGCCTCCTGCAAGTCCTTGGGTCACCCTTGGTTCCTTCGCATTGGAAGTCCCAGAAATCCTGCTGAGAGTGTGGAGTCATTGCTCTGACCCCTGAGAATGACACCCCGTAGCCTGTAGGTCCCTATGTATCTCAGCTGACCGAGTCCACCCCAGTCCCCAGCACAGATTCCACGTGATGCTTGGAGACAGCAGAGGAGAGAGGACGAGCAAAGAGGGGAGACAGGAATTCCTGGTTAAGTGTGTTTAGCTATTGTTGGTTGAAACATAGTTATGCAGGATTCTTTATTACAGGACTTCTCAGAGCCTTTAGGTGTCTATGTGCATTGTGACAAGACTTTAGACTATCTTGTTTTCCTGAATTAATTCCTTTTTAATAGACTTTATTTTTGGCGCCCCCATCCCCTGCTGAGTTTTTTCCTGAAGGATGAATCATGGGACTATCTCTTGCATGTATTCCTTGGCATTGCATTTTGGAGGATATAACCTTACACTGTCATTTCTAAATTAGGAGCTTTGCTCTCCACAAATGTTTTTCTCCACAAATATTTATGGAGTCCCTATGGTGAGCTAGCAAGGACGCCAGCTGCTCTGGGACATCGCAGGGAAGGATTCATCTCTCCTGTGGTTTTCTGAGTTTGGTTCAGAACTCAAGGCTAAGGCTTCTTATGGGCCTCTTTGCTCAAGGAGGGGAACACGGCACCCCTTCCCTCCTTCCACAGGGGCAAAATGTGGAACTCTGGGCTAGACCCAGCGAAGGAGGGCCCTTTAAATTCCCCTCCCTCCTCCTTGGCCTCCTCCCTCTGTCTTCCCTCTCCTCCCCAACTCCACATCATTCTCAAGCGCCCAGGCCTCCAACACCTCCCCAGGGCTGGGAAGCTGTTTTCAGGGCTCAGTGCTGTGGGGCGCTCCAAGCCAGATAGGGTGATGAGACTTGGCTCTGGCTGTGGAGATGGCCCCAGCAGGCACTGCCCCAGTGAAGCGGGGAGAGGGCTGCAGGGCTGTGGGGAGCAGAGACCCCCGAGGGCAGAACTGGTTCTGAAGGCGGGGGCTGTGTGGCTCTCACCGCAGACGAGTACGTGTTATGGGGGATCCCTGACTCCCTGCCGGTTGTGCGGGGAGTGAAATGAGCATGGTGGTTCTCTCCCAGCTCCTTCCTGATTATTCGTGAGGCCACTGAGAACCTGAGGTTCCCAGGGCTACACAGGCAGAGTTATTCCTGCTCCGAAATGCAAGACACCTCCTTGGGCTCCGCTGATGGAGAGGAAAAGGAAGTTTTCCAGGGACACTTGGAGGCTCATTAATCAGAATGTTAGGGATATTCTGATCCTCACTTGGCTCTTTGTGGGGAGAACGCAGAGGGGAGGTGGTGAGTCTTCTCAGAATCCTCAGGTAAGCTAAGCATGCAGCTCCCCTCTGGAGCAGAGGGGCTCCAGACTCTTGCAAACAAGCATCTCCCCCGAGACAGCGCCACAAATGAGAGCCAACATTCGTCAGTATTCATCCTGCCAAGCTATGTCCCAAGAGCTTTTCAACTTAATGAGGGAAGGACTATCATTGAACCCACTGTACAGATGAGGAAACTGAGGCATGGGGATGCTAGATTCACTGGTCAGGGATAACAGAACTAGCAAAGGCAGAACCAGGAGTCAGACGTGGGGTGGGGAGTTGGGGGACAGGGCCAAGAGTCCATGGAGGAGCAGCTCGGGGCGGGGGCGGGGGCTCAAAGAGCTGCTGAGCGGGACAGGGTGGGCAGAGCCAGCACACAGAGGTGGCAGGCGACAGCTCTCAGGGGCCACTCCGCCTGCGCCCCCTCCCCGCTTCCCCAGTCCCCACAGTAGAGAGTGAAGTACTGGCTTTCCTGGACAGATTGCATCTTGGTTATCTACAGATTTCAGAGAAGAAAAAGCAATGAGCATCATTTTCCTCTCTCAAAAGTGCTTTTTTTTCTGAATTTATCAACCATAGTAGAGATACTGTTCAGTTAGTAACTATCCTTGTTAGTAAGTTTTCAGATAACTGCATTTAAATATCGTGTACATTTGTTAAATGAAATGAAATATGAGACAAAGATGTGTGAGGAGGCTTGTCCTGCTGCAGGTGCCAGGGAAAAATGGAAACTTTTGGAACAGGATTACCCAACACCTGTCGGGAACCTTTCTGGAACACTGGAGAATGTGGGGGCCATCCCAGGGCACAGTCTGATGGGAAGGCCTCTAGTGCCCTAGGAGTGAGGACCAGGCTGGTACCAGGCTGGTCTCAGAAGGCTGTCCGAGCCCTCTGGAAAGGCCACCTCTGGGCAGCCTGTGTGGCCTAGCCCTCCTTAGTCCAGACCTTCCCTGGGGACTTTAGTGTGAGCCTGTCCCTGTCTTGTGAGCCAAGGTTGTCTCAGTCCTGTACCAGCCTCCACTCAAATCCAGCCTCCACCCTGACTTCCCAAAAGCCTAGTTGCATCAACCACAAGGTGAATTTCCTACTTTTATTAAAAATTTGTGGAGTCGCAGGAGAGAGCGCATTGCACACGGCATTTCTGAGGAAAACCCCCATTTCACGTGTCTTCTCCCAAAGCGTCTGGATGACAGCACTGCAGGTGGGGCTCTGGACAAGGCTGGGCGAGCGGGGCTGCTGTCTCCAGCTTGTGCTCCTGGAAGAGCAGTGAGGCCGGCCTGCTTCTGCCTCTTCATCGTCCCTACCTGCCTTGCCCTCCACCCCGAGGCAATTCAGTTCAGCTCAGTCATGTCTGACTCTTTGCGACCCCATGGACTCTGTCCATCACCAACACCTGAAGTTTACTCAGACTCATGTCCAAGTCTGTGATGCCATCCAACCATCTTATCCTCTGTCATCCCCTTCTCCCACCTTCATTCTTTCCCAGCATCAGGGTCTTTTCCAATGAGTTGGTTCTTTGCATCAGGTGGCCAAAGTACTGGAGCTTCAGCTTCAGCAGCAGTCCTTCAGATGAATATTCAGGACTGGTTTCCTTTAGGATGGACTGGTTTCGTCTTCTTGCAGTCCAAGGGACTCTCAGGAGTCTTCTCCAACACCACAGTTCAAAAGCATCAATTCTTTGCTGCTCAGATTTCTTTACAGTCCAACTCTCACATCCACACATGACAACTGCCCCGAGGCAGGGATGGTGATAAGCCATCCAGACTGGCTTCCTGCTGCGAAGGCAGGTGCTCCCAGGACCCTCCCCTCTGGCATCCTGACCTTTCTCCCTTGGTGGCCCACTCTGCCCTCTGTGGCTCTGTTATTTCCCAGGCTCCTGGAAGACTGAGGCCGGGGCCTCCACATCCTTTCCTCTGGGATGACAACAATGATGAGGTTTGGCATATGTTCGTACTGAGCAAAGGCTCATTCACAGGAAAGGAGACTTTGATGGGCGTGGGTTTCCCGCAAGGGTACTGCACCTCCACCTGCTTTTGTTGGAAGCCGGACAGGGCAGGCCATCCCCTGCCTGGAAGGGGAGTCGCAGACCTGACACCGAGATGATTCTGCAGACCTCTCAAGGCCCTTCCTGGACACGGCTCAGGTGCCACTAAGAAGCACGGGCTCCTGGACAGGAGACCCAGGACAGAGACCCAGGGGGTATCTTAGATGATGGGGGGCTGGGGGGAGGAGGACAGGAAGCAGGTCTCAGGGGCTGCCAGGCCCCCCAGATGAAGAGATTCTCTGCCGGCTCTCACTGGCTCTCACCAGCCCAACCCTCTGCTTCTCTTCCAGCTCCCCCAGCCCCCTTCTTCATGCATCCTTTCCCTCAGCATTTATCCATCACGGGCTTTCTGTGTGCTCAACCCTCTGCTGGGATCTGAGGGTTCAGGAAAGCACAAGACAGACCTAGCCCTGCCCTCACGGAGCCTACAATCTCATGAGGAAGCCAGGAGTTCTGGAAAAAGTCAAGCAGGATCAGGGCTAGTGGAGTATGGGACCCTGCTTGTAAGAGAGCAGAGTGGCCCAGCTGAGGTTGAGGTGACATCTGAGCAGAGGTCTTGGGGAGGGAAGAGTGAGCTCTGTGAGCAGCAAAGGAAGAGAGCTCCGGGCAAAGGGCACAGCGAGTGCAAAGGTGCTGAAGTGGAATGGATCACATTCAAGGGTTGGGCTGTCCCGGTGAGAGTCAGCAGGGAGCTCTCCTCTGGGGGGCCTACATTCAAGGTCAGAGGTAAGTGGGCAGGGCTAGACAACACATTTGCTGCCACCGCTTGGTCACCCAGCTATGTCCTGACTCGTCTGTGACCCTACGGGCTGTACCGCGCCAGGCTCCCCTGTCCATGGGGCTCTCCAGGCAAGAATGCTGGAGTGGGTTGCCGGGCCCTCTTCCAGGGCATCTTCCTGAGCCAGGGATCGAATGCGCGTCTCTTGTGTCTCCTACATTGGCAGGCGGATTCTTGGCCTCTGCACCGCCTGGGAAGCCCTTGGATGGCGCAGGGCCTCCCTTACCGTGGAGGCACCCACAGGAGAGATGGGGCAGGGCAGCAGCTGATGAGAATCTTGTCTAAAACAGCACTGGCTGCTCTCAGGGCTTCCCAGGTGGCACTAGTGGTAAAGACGCTTCCTGCCAGTGCAGGAGACACAAGGGACACAGGCTCAATCCCTGGGTCGGGAAGATCCCCTGGAGGAGGCCGTGACAACCTGCTCCAGTATTTCTGCCTGGAGAACCCCATGGACAGAGGAGCCTGGCAGGCTACAGTCCATAGGGTCACAGAGTTAGACACAACTGAAGTGACTTAGCACGCATGCACACACGCTCTGTGACTAGAACCCCAGACTAACGTGGATGCAGGGAGCTGGCTAAGCTGCTGTTCTCTCCACCAGTTCTGAACTCCCCTCTCAGGGGCAACAGGCTGGCCCCGCCACAGTGGTCAGACAGACCCGTGGCCTCACAGGCCAGCAGGTCAGGAGCTTCTGCTCTTTCCTCCTCACCCCTGCCAGAGAAGCAGACGTCAGCTGCCGCCTGGAGCAGCTGGTGGGAGCTGCTGCCCGGCTCTCTGGTGAGCCGGCCCCCAGCTGGGCCCTCACGGGCATCCAAGCAGCTGGTCCACACATTCCTCCCATCCAGCCCTGGGGGAGGTCCCACATTCCTGAAAAATGGAACCGTTTGCTCAGCTGTAAGCCTGCTGTCCTGACCACATCTTTCCTTGTGCTTTTTATCTGCCTGGAGGCCCTGGGCTCATCCTTGCTCATCTCTCAAGGCCATGCTGACACCCCCCTCCCCGGGACCCCCAAGTGAGTCACCTACTCCCTGTCCTTTCTGAACCCCAGGGCAGCTGCTGCAGGCCTCCCCGGCTCTGGTGTCCACTGTTTGCTGTGTATCCTTTCAAGGCCACTCCCAGTGGATTCTGTTCTGTCCTTCTCCGGTTGGGGGTGTCCTTCCCTCTTGGGCCGGGGGTTGCTCTTCACCTCCTCACTCCATCCCAGTCTCCCCCAGTTTGAGGGAAGTGCCCCTGTCCCCTGACCAGGTGTGTCGAGTCGCTGGCAGAAGGTGGTAGCTCAGTCGGTACTTGGAATTTGGTGGTTCCCATGGGTAGGGATGCAGTGGGAGATGGGGAGGCATCAAAGGGCTGGGGTGCAGGAAGGGGAGGTGAGTCTCAGGCAGGGGGAGGCTTGCTGAGCGTCCAGGAGACGGTCAGAGAGGAACCGCTGGAAGCGGACGGAGTAGGTCTCTGGAGATGGCTCACGGATAGAAGGAGGTCCGCCCTGGCTCCAGACCAAGTCCTTTCTGCTCAAAACAAGCTTTCCACGATGCCAGTGGGCGATGTTAGGGATGCCCAGAGTCACTTCCCTTCTTCCTTTTCTCCCTCCCTTCCTCCCTGTCCCATTCTGATCTCTGCTCCTGGTCTGCGTCACACAAGCAACGACTCTCAGTCCTGAGTGTAAGCTGACAGTCTCATCTGTCTTCTCACGAACAGTGACGCGGGCAGACCACACATGTCCCTGAAGAACTTCTGAAGACCTGAGCAGCCTCTAGACTGGCGAGCCCTCACATCTGTCACCTGTCATCTCCGCTCAACCATCTTGGGAGGCAGGCAGTATCATCCCCCTCTTACAAACGAGGCTCAGGTGCCAGCTTGTCCAAGGTCAGTCAGTTAGACGGCAGGGACACGGCATCCCCAGCCACGCTTTCCTCTGTCCCACACTGTGGGCACTGGTATTCAGAAGCACGGCTGAGCAAGTCTGCAGAGGCAAAAAGCAAAACCCAGGGCTTGACTGACAGTTACTCTGCTGGCCAGAGGGTGGCTGCAGTCGGCCCTCTGCAATGTGCCATGGCATTCCCAGGAACACAAAGAGATCAGGTTCTTAACATCCACTATCATTCACACTTTTGCTAGAATGTATCCTCCAGGACAACTGTCAAGCTGCTTCATGGGACACAGTCTATTTTCCTTGGCCTATTCTTGCCAAACATTAGCAACTTTAGCAAGGGCCTACTGGTCAATTACATTCCCAGCTGATGTGAGCTCTAGACCACGGGGCAGTGAACTTAATCTGCAGAACTATATTTTGTCCTTGGACAGCTGGTTCTTTAAGAAAATAATCGGAGTGACTTCCCTCCAAATCAGGAGACCTGGCTTCGATTTCTGAGTCAGGAAGATCCCCTGGAGAAGAAAATGGCAACCCACTCCAGTATCCTTGTCTGGAGAATCCCATGACAGAGGAACCCGGAGGGCTACAGTCCGTGGGGTCACAGAGTCGGACATGACTGAGTAACTAACACTTTCACTTTCCCCCTGCCTGAAGCACTAAGGCTCTAGATGGTAGAACGTCAAATACTGGAATAAAGTGAGCTCTTGCTATAGCAGAACACATTAGGAGGTGCCTGGAGGAAAACGGATTTATTTCTAAATGCTGATAATGAAACCGCTCCTGGATTTAAAATTTTCCATCACCTGTTGATGTCAGCTATCATCAACTACCATCTGTTTGCTCAGAACTGTCAAAAATAAGACTAGGTCAGCCAGAGTGAGGCATGTTCTATGCAGTTTCCCAGACCCACTGCCATGGGAACTGAGGTCCGTGAGTCAGATGAAAGTGAAAGTCGCTCAGTCGTGTCCGGCTCTTTGCAACTCCAAGGACTACACAGTTAACGGAATTCTCCAGGCCAGAATACTGGAGTGGATATCCTTTCCCTTCTCTAGGAGGGGTTTTCCCAACCCAGGGACTGAACCCAGGTCTCCCGCATTGCAGGTGGACTCTTTACCAGCCAAGCCACAAGGGAAGCCCAAGAATAGTGGAGAGTGTTCTATCCAGTATTCTGGCTAATAGGGGTAACCAGATAGGCTAATACTGGGTGGCCCGTCCTTTCTCCGGGGATCTTCTCGACCCAGGAATCAAACCAGGATCTCCCGCATTGTAGGCGGAGCTATCAGGGAGGCCCTGGGATGATGCTAATAACATCTTTCTGGAAAGAGCGAAGGTACAGTGCAACAGGGCTTCCCTGATGGCTCAGCTGGTAAAGCATCTGCCTGCAGTGCGGGAGACCTGGGTTCAATCCCTGGGTTGGGAAGATCCCCTGGAGAAGGGAACAGCTACCCACTCCAGTACTCTTGCCTGGAGAATTCTGTGGACAAAGGCTACAGTCAGTGAGATCGCAAAGAGCTGGACACGACCGAGTGACTAACACTTTCACACCTAGTCAGAGGAGGACCACTGATCTGCACCCACAGGGACAAGTGGGCGCCGCTGAAGTCTCATCTCAAGTTGGCATTACGGACCCAGAGTAGCAGCGGGTGAACTTTTTCCTATAAAAGGCCAGACAGTAAAATATTTTAGGCTTTTTAGGACATACAGTCTCTGTCCCAAGCACTCGAATCTGTCCAAGGAAAGCAGCCACAGTACACGACCGAGTGACTAACACTTTCACACCTAGTCAGAGGAGGACCACTGATCTGCACCCACAGGGACAAGTGGGCGCCGCTGAAGTCTCATCTCAAGTTGGCATTACGGACCCAGAGTAGCAGCGGGTGAACTTTTTCCTATAAAAGGCCAGACAGTAAAATATTTTAGGCTTTTTAGGACATACAGTCTCTGTCCCAAGCACTCGAATCTGTCCAAGGAAAGCAGCCACAGGCAAGGAACAAATGGGCGTGGCCGTTCCAGTAAAACTTTTATTACGAATCAGGCAAGGAGTGGGATCAGCAGGTTGCAGTTTGCAGCCCTTCACCTTGAGGGTCTTGATGAGAGGTCTCTTCCTATGCAGCCCCCACCATCCGCCCACACCAGCCCACCCTACTTCAGTGTCAAAAAGGCCATAGACACAAGGGAGAACCGGTCCAAGCCACACTGTTAAGGCAGTGACTGGAGAGTATCCTTTTATCTGATTTAAATTCTTAACTGTTTGTTCAGTCCTTCTGAAGCTGTACATTACAGCGTTTTTAACAGCCTTCTTGCCTAACTGCACTTGGCTTTGCTAAAAATAAACCCAAATCACCTATGGAACCTAGAATATCATTCCTTCTCTTGTACTTGGAACAGGTACTTTCACCTTGACTAAGTCCTATTCCTCAGTGTCCCGGGAAAAAAATAAGGAGAGTCAGTAGTGTTAGTTGGGCATTTTAGGTAAAAGAGCCAAATACTGAAGCAAGACGCCTGCAGAGACTCATCTGAAAGCCACAGTCACAGAAAATCTCAGTGGGAGAGAGGCGGGACTTTCACGGTGTTCTGCGGGTCTTAACATGACTGACGGAGCAAACACATGCAAGGAGCCTTTAAGGGCAGGAAAGACAGCAGGGCCATATGCTCATCCAAGTGCCCACTGGACCTGCCCATCTAACTGGATTCCAGCTGTTCTCAGGAGAACTGCATTCCTAAAGCCTAGCTCCTCTGCTTTTCTTCTTTTAAAAACACCAGCACATTCAAGTATTGATAGAGCTAATTTAACGGAGAAGGCAATGGCAACCTACTCCAGTACTCTTGCCTGGAAAATCCCATGGATGGAGGAGCCTGGCAGGCTGCAGTCCATGGGATCACAAAGAGTTGGACACGACTGAGCAACTTCACTTTCACTTTTCACTTTCATGCGCTGGAGAAGGAAATGGCACCCCATTCCAGTGCTCTTGCCTGGAGAATCCCGGGGAGGGAGGAGCCTGGTGGGCTGCCGTCTCTGGGGTCGCACAGAGTTGGACACGACTGAAGTGACTTAGCAGCAACAGCAGCAGAGCCAATTTAAAATGCCTTTACATTTTAACTGAGTGACTTCTTTCATTCACAAAATGAGAATGAGTCATTTTGAGTCAGTCAAATCAACTGTAAGAAAGATCCCACAGAAATAAAGCCCTACTGGCGCAGAGAATGTTTTCATTTGTCTGTCATTTATTTTTACCTTGCAGAATTCTTTTATTCTAGTACCATTGCCAGTGTGTACCTGAATACTTCACTTAAACTGCAAAGTGCTGCTGAGGAGAATGAAACTCTGGGTGGTCACAAGCTCAGGAATCACAGCCACCTAGGACTGTCCTCATGCAAGATGGAAGCTCCAGGCAAAGAAGAGCGGAGAGGGGCTCTGCTCTACTGAGGTGAGGGCTACTCTGCAGAGAGCTTCTGACCCAGCGCATGTGGGAGGGGCGTGGGGCTGGTATTGACACTGCTCCACTATTGGTTTGGGGAGAACAAAATGTCCTGCTCCCACTTTCAGAGCGATGGAAAGACCTAAAGCAAGAGCGCGGGGAGGCCCAGGGCTGGTCACCATCTGCGAAACAACCAGCAACAGAACAGGGGAAGGTAGCAGTGGGGGACTCTGGCGAGCTGCTTTGCCTGGTCCTCTCCGCACGCCCACAGTCCAGCAAAGGGTCGCCGCCCATCCGTTGGCCTCCAGTCTCGAGCACACTGAACTTTCAAGTGCCCTCTGCTGGAATTTCTACTGCTTTCTCTTTGCTTACTAAGGCCAGCATTCTTTTCTCCCCTAGTAGTTGATGGTTGAATTAATAAAAGTCCACCCTCACAATCATTTAACTACTAAACAATATAAAGAGAGATAGGTTTGCCTGTGGCCTTTAAAAATTTGGTGGAACCTACCCAGGCACAGAAAGGGCAAGGAGGTGACTAGTTAACAGGACCAATGAACGGATTCTGGGTTTCTTCTAGGATGTTTAGCAAAGCACTGGGCTGGGAATAAGCATTCCTGGGACAGGCCCTTCCTCTCCACGGACCTCAGTTCCTTGTTCGAGGGGGGTTGATATCTAAGGGCAGAGACTATGATTCTATCTAAAAACACCTCCCAGTGGGTGTTAGCACATATGCCACGCTGGACATCCAGAGGAAAGACAGGAGGCCATTGCCTCTCCTCTCAGAGCCACAAGCTGAGCCCTGCCCACCCAGGACCCCTGGCGGCAGGTGTCCCACCCTGCTCTGTGCCGCAGCCCGAGTTCTGCAGCCTGGCTCCCGATTCAACAAAGCAGCGCTGGAGGGCGGGCAGCTGGACTCCTGAGGCGGCAGCACAGCACCCGATGTGGTGCACAGCAGCTTAGAGGACACAAGGCCTGGCTGGGATTAATTCCCTTTTTATTTATCATTTCTGTAAGTTACGCACATTTAAAGTTTTAGCAACAATTTACAAGTCACATCTCATATAGTTCAGTCATTGGAAGAACACAAAGACAGAAAATTATTGGAGCACTGAGCCTTCAAAGAGGAGGTTACTCTAACACATCACAGCAGGAGCTAAAATCTCAAATATCCAAGCCTCCACACACAAAACCTAAAGCTTACAATTTCTCTAAGAGCCTATGCACTTGAAATTACAAAATTCAGCAACTGCCTAAACCAAGAAATGAACAGCTCTGTTTTCAAGGTAAGAAAACAGGGAATGCTGTGGTAAGTCATCTTTACTGTTTAAATGTTTCTGCTCTGTTTATACCTGGAATGACTGTATATACACACAGGCACAGCACATATTTCAGTATAGCGCTCACAAACTGCTTTTACTACAATTTAAATCTAGTCCATGAGAAAAGCAATTCAATTGCTTGGATCTTAAGTTTCAGAAAAATGAAAAGCATTTCTAGGGACTCTTAAAGCTGTCTCCAAAGTACAAAATGGTATACTTTCAATATCTGAAGTGTTCCTGTCTTCCTCTGAGATGAACACAGGTCCTAGGACTGGCTTCTCACAGCGTCAACGCTCACATAGTGTCGTGCATACATGGTGAGGCAGCCCACGAGGGCCTGGGAGAGGACGGCACCCTCGTGGTTCTGGGCTGTGACTGTCCACAGTCAGACCAGCACCCCGGCCGCTGCTCTGGAGGGGCACGGAGACTGGCCACTCTTTAGTCAGTCAGTTCTTGCTTGGGGGATTCCAGTTCGTTCAATAAATCTCTGCCAGCTGCTCCAGCCTTTGAAGCAAAAAGAACTGCTCCCTGTTTAAAACCAAGGTTCTTTAAACTTCGGGCATAATCTGCGTATATAGCAGAGATGAGCTTCTGTAAACTGCAGTTAAGGAAGAGCAGGGCAGAGAGGGCTCCAGCAGGTTCCCACAGGCCAGAAACAAGGACCAGCTCTGGAGAGCGTCCAGGGGAGGGCAGCGCGGGAGGCGCACAGGGGGCTCTCCTAGGGGAGGGCAGCTGCTGGGGTGGAGGGAGGGGCAGAGAGGCGAGGTTTCAGTCTGCAACGTCCCTGCACTGGCACCAGGCGAGCCCAAAGCCCGACCTCCTACAAGACCCAACCAACTCCCCCTCAGATGCTCCGAGGTCTAAATGCACTTAAGGAGTGGAGAGGGAAGGATGACAGAAGAGAAATACATGTGCAGACCCTTCAGCTGTTTGCAAATCTGAGAGGCTGGCATTTAAGGGTCAGATCCAGCCTCACTGAGTGGCTCAGATGGTAAAGAATCCGCCTGCCATGCGAAAGACCTGGGTTTGATCCCTAGGTTGGGAAGATCCCCGGAGGAGCCCATAGCAACCCACTCCAGTATCTTGCCTGGAGAATTCCATGGACAGAGGAGCCTGGCAGGCTACAGTCCATAGGGTCGCAAAGAGTCAGACATGACTGAGTGACTTTCACTTTCACTTTGGGGATGTTAGACAGCCCTGTTCCATGTGTTCTGATATCCAAAACAGAGCCACTGAATCAGAGCCAGCTTTACCAGTGCCGAAGTACATGACACTGAGTTCAATTTTCTGTTAAAAAGTATATACAGAAAAATTGAAAAACATGACATGTAGATATGAGGCCACAATGTAACAATTCAAGAAAATGTGCAATGAGAACAACAAAGCCTAACAAAGGACCTGAGAGTAGGCTTCTCAAGCTCCTTCTTTTCAAAGAAAAACACGTGACTCAAGTGACGGGTGGCAGAACGGAAGTGCTGCTGGTCACACGGGGGCCACCGTGACCTGCCTGCCTGACACGTCTCGCTGAAGTGCCGCCGCGGTCTTGTTCCACGTTAGCCCGTCCCTGTGGGTAACAGCCAGTTTTCTTTGTAATCTATTCTGGAATGCATTTATTCCAGCAGAGCCTCCTACAGCTTTCCTATACTAGTTCCTCTATTTTCTTTGTAAAGTTCAAACAAAACATTACAAAATCTGGGCTCCCTCCACTTCACAGCCCTTCCTGGCTCTCCATTTATCTCACAGCAGATGCCGGTAGGGCAACAACCTTCTTTCTGATTTGTCCCCTCCTGTTTCTCCCTTTTTCCTGGCTCTGAGCAGTCAGAACACGGATCTTTCTCCATATAATAGTTTCCTCCCGTGCGGCACAGCCAATGGGGCTGCTTAAAACCCACTCACGGCATCTGGTTCCCCCTCAGCAAACACGTCCCAGCAAAGGATATCTGTGTCCTCGCTGACTTCGATGGCTCCGTACTTGAGACAAGCTTCCACAAACAAGGCCGCTCTGTCGAAGTACCTCATGCTGCTCAACAGAACACAAAGCACGCCAGGAGCTGTGACTTTCATCATCTGGAGGTAGGACCATCCCAGGGATGTTTCTATACAAGGACTTGCACACACTCTCCACAGAAGCCGGCGGGCTGCGTGAGGCACACCAGCACTGTCCTCTGCCCCAGCTTAGAGGAAAGGGGACTTCTCATGCCCCAACCCTTTGCTCTTTCCTATTAACTTTTATAAAAACTTTGTGAAATCACTGAAATACAGACAGGACAAAACTCCACATACCCAAGCCCAGATTTCACAAGTAACTTTCTGTCATATCTGCCTCAACCTACTTCCCTTAGTTTTAAATAAATAAAATGTCCTGTGGTAAGTGACAGGCATTACTTACCCTTCAAGGTTCTCAGAGGGGACACTCCAAGTTGCCACACTTTCTCCCCCCTTCCTACTGCTTTTCTGCCTTTGTCTCAGTTGTTCTACTCAAAGCTAAATTGACCTCAATTCTTTTTAAATATTCTTTTAAAACAGGTAACTATTAGGTTTGACTAGCATATTGGCAGAGAAGTAGCAAAGTTCCTAGACCAAAGGAAGAATGAATAAGCATGGACTGTTCCCCTTCCTTTAGGTTTTTTTCTTAAAAACTAAACCTGAAGTATATGCTTCCCCCTTCACCCCCAACATCAAGGACTACCAGCCTCCTGGCAGAGCCTCACGAGCAGCGGTAAATCCTGGGTGGTTCTGACCAGCCACTGACAGTGGGCGTACCTGTGAAGCGTCTCGGCCACGCTGGAAAAGCAGCCCAGGGAAAGGAGAACCAGGAGGGCCTTGGACTTCTGGTTCACTTGAGGGGAGCAAAGGTGGTCGACCCACCGTTTCAAAACGTCAGCACACTCTTCAGAATTTAAGCGGACCTGAGGAAGATGCCCATGTTAAAAAGGACACCCTGCACTCTACAGAAGGAATAAAGAATTCAGTTGAAATGGGATCTATTACCATGAAACAGAGCTCATCTCTGCTTTACAACACAGCCCCTGCTGCTGCAGCACCGTGACCAGAGGTGACGGGGAGCCACACCTCAGGACCAATGGGCCCAGGACCACCTCTGGGCTGGACTCACACCTCAGCAGGGACAGGAGGCAGCTGCTTTCACTTAACTGCTACCAATGCAACCTCCACTTTGCAGTAAGAAGAAATTTAATTTATATGCAAAGAAGAAGATGAAAGCTGCTAAGAAAATATTTGTAAAGCTGCTTTGCAGCCCCCCAAAATACCTCCAAATCATGAGTCAAAAATTCAAGACTGAACTTTCTCGCCTGAAGTTCCAGGCGCCTACTAGAATCACCTACTTTGGCAAGCCACGCTGCCCGGTTCCACTCGCCGTAGGTCTGCAGGTAGCGGCAGGCGTCCGCAGCTTTGTCGATCAGGCAGAGCAGCTGGACACCCTCTGGAAGACAAGACAGCAGCCCCGTGAGTGACGCTGGAGCTGTCTCTCTGGTGAGTCACTGAAGGGTAAAATCACCATTTGACTTCACCTGGTCTTGGACATTTTATACCTACTGGAGACACGACTGACTCACATTTTAAAATGAAGTATTAAAATAGGGTTTTATAATGTTATCACTCAAGTAACCTGGGTTGGCAGTACAAATACAGTCCAGAAAACAAACAAGTCAAGACTATCTCACTGGTTTTAACGTTTAGGGTAACCACGTTTGGCCAATTTATGTCTATTATTTCGGCCATTATTAATAACACCCCTTTTACTCTTTAAAAATGCACTGGTCTAGATGATTAAATTATACGGTCATCTTATAATACGAGGGCTTCCCTGGTGGCTCAGATGGTAAAGAATCTGCCTCCAGGTTCGATCCTTGGATCAGGAAGATACCCTGGAGAAGGGAATGGCAATCCATTCCAGTATCCTTGCCTGGACAATTCCAGGACAGAGGAGCCTGGCAGGCTACAGTCCATGGGGTCACAAAGAATCAGACACAACTGAGCGACTAACACTTTTATAATATAAACTGCTAGCAAGAATTTATTTTTCTCCAGGGTATATCAAAAAGAAATATTCCTAATAACCAAATACTTTCCTAGGAACGGGTCTGACTTTTCAGAGTACTGACAAATATACCTCTAAAGCATGCCTCACCTGCCAGTTTTCCGTTGGCGATCATATTAGTTGCCACGAGCTTGATGGTGCTCTGGGAGGGGCCTGACGAGGTGACGGTGGTGACCAGACAGGCTTTCAGTGAATCACAGTAATAATGCTGGTTGTCTGCGCTGGTCTCTAAAAGCAACTGCACGGCCCTGTCTGTCTAATAAGGGAAACGGTTCTTCTAGTTATGAGGCCATTTTCCTCCAACATAACCTTTCAAGATCCATAATTTGAAGTTTTCAGCTTAAAGAAGATTTTCATTGTCAAAACTTATCTGTAACTACATTGTTTACATGTATACAAATTGAACAAAAGTGCAACACTGCTTCTTTAGGACAAATGTAAAACCACAGGTACACAGGTTTATACAGGTACTTATTTAAGCTCTGTACTAGTCAGAGACAAAACCAAAACAAAACAAAACTAGGCAAACCTCACGTGACATTCAGGTCATTTCAGTTCAGTCGCTCAGTCGCGTCCGACTCTTTTCGACCCCATGAATCACAGCATGCCAGGCCTCCCTGTCCATCATGTGACATTATGGAAGCCAAAATTACAAGTTGGTTTACCATATATTTTTGCTTTCTCAGAACGTCTGTTGGTCTTATTTTGAGAGAAGACATATATTTACACCTATGCTTTCCCTGTGTGTGTGCACGGTGACTGTCTGTGATATAAACGATGCTTTCAACTAGCAACTCCCTGAAACATGAAAAGAGCTATAAAAACTGACATACTTGACCCAAGAGAAGCAGCTGGTCTGTACATTTCCTTGTATGATCATAAGTTGACCGTTTGACTTCCTGGAGATTAACTCTTTCCAACTGAAATTTCTAGAGCAGAAAAAAAAAAAATAGAGAAAAGTGAGCCTGGATTTTAAAGCTTTTGAATTATTTAACTATTGGTAAACATTACTTTGACTTCTGAGTCAAAGAAGAAGTCCAACAATTTAATAAGAATTTGAGAAGGAAAAAATGTTAAAATGTACTATAGTCTGTGTGTAAGTCTGCCTGCTTACAGAAACTGGCACTTTAGTAGAGCTGGAAGAAAAACCCCTATGTGTAACTCAGTACTCTACAAACAAATTATGAAACTACCTTTATATATATAGAACAGCAAATTCAAACCAAGTAAATTAACTATTTGTTATTTATAGAAAATTAATAACATGAGAAAATTAAAATGAACCAAGTTAAAATTTTTTAAGACCCCCCTCAAAATTAAAAGGCTGTTGTAATAAAATTTTAATGTCTACTAAAAACTCAGTAAGCGTTTATGAGCTTTCAAGTCCTGAATCAGGCCTTTTTTATGTGACTGTGCCAAGGGACTCATTTCTGTTATGTGGACCTTTACTTAGTACAAAGTTTCCCAACTTTAAGATACTTACAAAGAAAGACATAGCTTTAAAGGTTTTCAATATATGAAACATAATACCTGAAAATAGGCATTTTCACAGAGGACGTCGTAACATATATCTAGCGGGTTGTTCACTCTGTCCCGAGGAGCAGCTTCTCTAATCACTGGTGTGCTCTGGCTTTTTCCTGGGACAGGCTGTGCAGATAGTGGGCGGCGACAGTCCAGAAGTGCAGCTCCGATTCATCACCGTAAAGCCTGGCCAGGATGAGACCACAGTCTCCACTGACCTCACGCAGCAGTGTGGGGCCTGGACGGGGCTCCCCACGGCAGCCTGAAGTGCTGGGAGCATGGTGCTGGCCCATGAGAGACCAACGTGCCGGCTGGTGGAAGAGCTGAAGCTGGAAGAATCTCTAGCCCTGTTGCTGGGTCTCAAACAGCACAGGGTCCTGACTGCATGGGGCCCCTTCCGACCCAAGCCTCCCTCTGTTCTATGTTAACAGCCACATCGCGGTGCTGTAGCCTGCTATTATTTACCTGGTTTGCCATCAGCACATCTTTCAATCTGCACCAGTTAAGGAAGAAGTTCCTTTGGGATCACTGACTAGATAAGGTGTGGAAATAATATGCTCTTTATTCTCTGGGGAGTGGAGGGAAATGTCTTTCTTATAAGGGATGGCTCTACTCTAAGTAAAAATATATAGGTTATTACTTCTAAATATAATCTAAATGTAACTTATGGGTATACTTAGGATATGCCCCTTGTAGCTGATATTTTAAAAAGTTATCTGTAGAATGGAGTCTTTTCAATAGAGAAGGCCTAGATCTCATGTCTTTTTCTTTTTCCTATTTGTAACACTACTTTCAAAACGCTCTGTAAGCCAACTATAAAGGATGAACTGATATATTTTCTAAAATTCCAAAGAGTTTGGTTTTAACTAACAACTCTTGATGAAAGGAGTGAGTTACCCTGGAATTCCCTGTCTCTTACACACAACACTTCAAACAGTGTTACCTTGAAACAAGCAGGCATCTCTGCAGGAGAGTAAACTCTGGATCGAGCAACAGCTTCTTTATGTCACTGCAGACAGGAATCCAGACAAAGGCAAGACAAAATTTTTGAATCCAACAATAAAGGCGATAAATCAATACACTCTTAAAATGGAAAATTCTACCCAAAAGATGTGATAAGAACCTCCAAAGAAGTCACTTTGCCACGGCCCTGAAACTGCAAGAGCTTACAGGGCTTAGACAGTATCTAGGCTTGGAGAAGTGGAACCCATCAACTACCACAGCTTAAGGTTCTAATTCTGATTTACCTTCTTGAAGCAGCTCAACTCCCATTCTAAAAAATATGAACAGCTACCTAACTATAGGAATAAGGTCATTGTTGATAAAATGACTTTACTATATGATCGTCAGGAACACTCTATACTTCAGAGAAGATGCATTCAGAATTTATTCCTCAAAGTACTGAAAAATTAAAATATATAAGGAAGAAAGGATAGTGTTTCATAAATTGATATTTCTACAATAGCCTATTATAGACTATTTAAAATCAGGAAGAAGGGGAGATAGTCTTTAAACCTATTCTTTTCTATTTAAACATAAATGCTAACCTTGGGACAGAGAAGAGAAAAAAGTAATTATTTTGAATTTGACATCAATATAATATTCCTTTAGCATTAATTTATTAAGTATTAAAATATATGTGATGGATTTTAGATTGCCAATATATGTTTTCCCGAGAACTCCTTGTGGAGTAAAATTTTCCTTCTTCCTTTCCAGCGTTATTCACAGTACCTATCTGTAAATGTTCTTGACTCTAGGGAGCATATTAATTTCTTAGAATTGTGCACACACAGCACCTGACACAGAGAACCTATCTTAGCAGAGAGAAGCTGACACACAAGAATTGCCCTGTGTACGTCCATCCTCTAACGTGAGGCTCTGCAGGGCATTTGTGCTGGAGGCAGGCTAGCTACAAGGCGGCTTACCCCGCTGCTTCTTCTCCTGCCCTCACGTGAGGCTACAGCAATCTGAAACTTATTTCCACAAAACAAAGACTCTAAAGGGAAACAAACCGAGGTAAAGAGAAGGGTCTCTCCATGGGCCACTAATATTTTCCAAAACAAAGCTTATTTTAATTTTTAAAAGTCTAAATCATTATGTTTTTCTTTTTCATAGTCTTATTCTCTAATAAAACATAGTCAGAGTGCTTACTGGACAATGAGTTCAACTGCTCTTGAAGGAGATTCTTTATTTCTTCATTTTCTGGATAATCACTGCACCAAGAAAAGATTTTAAATGAGTTAATTTTCTCTTTATTTACCACCATTTATTTCTTCACCAGGAAAAGAGTTGTGTTAATACAGAAATAACTTCTTCGTAGTCCTTGGTTAAAAACCTGCATGTAGACGGAAATAGCAACAGACCACTCAGGAACCGACCAATCATCTTTAATGTCTGCTTTTATCTCATTGAGGCAAAACTGAGAAATGAGCACCAAAAGTTTCTCTGGCTTTTAAGAAACCAGGAAATTTATTAGTGAGCTTGAAAGCTATCAGGTCTAGATTCATGTTAATACGGAACTCAGCAATGACTACAGGACTCTGCTAGTTCTGCTCTGCAAAATTAACATTCACTTCTCTGAGTTGATACTTCTTGGAGAAAGAACATCTCATCACATTTATTTTTTAAATTCTTCTAACCCAGGGCTTCAATGGTGGCTCAGTGGTAAAGAATCCACCTGCCCATGCAGGAGATGTGGGTTTGATCCCTGGGTCGGGAAGATCCACTGGAGAAGGAAATGGCAACCCACTTCAGTATTCTTGCCTAGAAAATTCCACAGACAGAGGAGCCTGGGGAGGCTACAGTCCATGTGGTCACGAAGAGTCAGACACAACTAAGTGACCGAGCACACACACTACCCATGCCTATCTGTGCATTCCACTCTGCAAAGGTCCATCTCACTTGTGGGAGTTTACTAACAACCACCAATACAGGTTTCTGTGGCTATTTTTTGCAAGAAGGCAGGCTATAAAACATAAGACACTTCTGAAGTAGATTCCTTTATGCTGCTTTTAAAAAGATTTAATCTTGTCCCCTGACCCTGATGCTGGGAAAGCTTGAAGGCGGGAGGAGAAGGGGGACGATAGAGGATGAGATGGTTAGATGGCATCACCAACTCAATGGACATGAGTTTGATTAAGCTCCGGGAGTTGGTGATGGACAGGGAGGCCTGGTATGCTGCAATCCATGGGGTAGCAAAGAGTCAGACATGGCTGGAGTGACTGAACTGAATTGAATCTTGCCCCCAAATTTCTCTTGGCCTCAACTGGCCCTCTTCACACTCAGTATGCCATGCCCAGGTTCAGATCATAAGATGACCACACAGCCACCTGAGAGACCCATGTGCACTCACAGCTGTGCCCAGGGCTCCAGAGTGGGAAAGACAAGAGGCAGATCACTGACCCTATCAGGGTCTCTGCCATTACTGCTTTAACTCAGTTTTAAGGTTCCAATCCCTGCAAGCCCTGGAGATCAGCCACTGCTAATTTTTATGGGGTGTCCTTCAATCTTAAATCAATTAAGAAAGGAAAACAACAATGCAAAAAAACTTACACATGAGAAATGTCCAAAGAATACTGTCCATTCCAAGGCTGATGTAATAAGAAAGCTTTCAAGGCGAGAGCAGCCCTGGGAACAAGGAGATATGGGCACCACACAGGCTCTAGACAAAAACACAGATTTTGCTTTTAACAAGTAGAATTGTATACAACTATAAAGCTTCTGCTGTAGACAGTTCACAGAGATGTCAGCAGAGAACGATGTATAAGTCCGGCAGTGGCAACTCAGAGAGTCTATTAGTGTAATCACTGCTTAACACACAGGGGCTAAGTGTCGGGCAGAAAGTGAGACTGAAGAGTCTCTGACCCCACAGAGATAGTACTGAAAGTTCTTGGAAACATCATATAAAATGTTATTAAACAAGTCTCATAGTTCTGGATTCCTTTTAGACACTGCTAAAAAGAATATTGTTTTATGCCATTTTATGCCCCCGATCTAGGCAGGAGGTAAGAAGGATTCTCCAACTTAAAAACAGGGATTCCAATTTTCTACATTTGTCTGACTTCCCCTTTTACTGGGAGAAGAGGCAGTGTCAGAAAAATGCAAATAAGGGGCGAGGGTGGAGGAAGAAGACCAAGTATCCTAAGAAAACAGATTTGAATCAACATATTATGATCTCTACTTTTCATAAAGGAGAAATGAAGCAAATATACTAAATATTATATCAATGCATATGACCTCAAATGATTTCATTATCCTACATCAATAAGGTCCAAAATACATTTCTAATTCCTCAGAATAGAAATATATCACATCAAATATATTTTTCCAAGCTCAAATCGGCACATATCTGGCAGCAAACACACAGAAATCTTTTTCCTCACTCCATGTTTACACTCTCACCAGTCTTTATTCTTTAACATTTACTGAGTGTTGCTCTGAGTTTAAAGTTCAATTTGGGGGAATATATGCACAATTTCATTGACTTTCCCCATTATTATTTTAAAACTTGCCCTTTTTGGCTGAGGTTTCACCACTAGAGAGTCGATAGAATTTTTTTTTTTTTTAGGAAAATTTTAAGAAAAATGTAATCTAAAATCTGGTTGAGAGTCACCTGTTCATTCATGGTATTAAACAGTCATGGTACTAAACATGGTAGCCTATTAAGCTAACAATGGGTTCTCATTAATTATATAAATAGTTTAATTTAAAAACAAGTAGCTTGGCTTTGGAGACTTTTAGACTCAAATTTTAAGATAAAGGTCAAAGAACAGCTTCTTAAACACCTAGATTATATCTGCATACTTCTTTACCTAGAACTAATAACTAAATTAAAATAAAAAATCATTCTTGAAATTCCCTTAATTTCCTTAATAACTTTATGTTTCAAGTTAGTATCTACTATGCTTGTCCTTCCCTACAGGGAGGCCCTGCTACTTCTGCAGAGCTGGCAGGGATCTCGAGGACAGAGGTGGCAACGCAGTGCTCAACTGCAGCTCACCAGACGGCAGTCAGGGTTCCAGAGCAAGAAGTGATGGTTCCCAGATACAGTGGCAGGGTGGGGCAGTGGCACAAACGAAAGCACGTTCCACCTAAGCTAAAGGCAGCCCAGTCAACACCACGCGACTCGGTAGTGCCTCAAGCACAAACGCAGCAAGGAGGGTCATGTTTTTAAAACCCTACTGTCTCTGAATGTGCCAAAGACTGACTCTGTGAAGGTACAGACAACTCCCAGGGCCGACAGTTTCTATGATGAAACTCTGTAAATGGCTAAACAATTCTCTTACGACTTTTATTTTTTTCAGATCAGATAGCCCAGAGTATACACCCCAAAGGTATACTTGGGAGAAATTTAATATAGGGACATCTCATTTTCAAATAGATTGATGAGTGCACTCACAAACTTCTCATTCCTAGCCACTTTTTACTAAAATAGCTTTCATTCTCAGAAAAAAAAATCTCAAAACCACCATACAAAAAAGGGTAGGGTAGTGCAATCATCTAATTCTGTTTTGACTGGCCCTTTAACAAGTCATAAGACAGGCATCACAATTCATGACACTTTCCAAAGTTATTTTTCCATGATATATGGTTGCAAAAGACACAAGACTCACTATTAAAAAACCAGCAGCACTTTACCACTAGATTCGTGTCCTCTGATGACCTCTCCTAAAGTCTGAGGAAGTCATTTTTATTCATGTAAACCTCTTTGATCTTTTGACAGAGCACTCAGAAAGGGATCAAGGAAAGGGCGCTGAGTAAACCAGTGTTGGGGAATGACTGGCATCTAATTACAGAGTCTAGCATCTCAGTAGTATCAACACTCAGCTTTAAGTTAATATACATTCTTAAACGTAGATTCCTAGAAAGAATGAAATGAAACAGAAGCAGCTCTTTCCCATGAAAAGAACGGCTGATGCAAAATAAAGACACTTCCAAGCATCCTTCCCTTAGAACTCCGTACCGGTCAACTCCTGCTCGTCCATCCTAAAGCACGTGGACTTCATGGACATCTCCAGGACCCTGATACACCCGTCATCGGAAGCCAGGATCACTTTATCTGACGTGCACCAGTCCACGTCCAATATCCGGAAGGTTACATTCCTTCCACTTCTTAAACTGCTCACCATTTGAACCTTCAAGAGTGAATTTGGTTGTCACTTTCAGAAAGAAAAGGAAGATTTTATCATTCCAGACTAAATGAGCAAGAAAGACAGTGCCTGTGGCGAAGGTCCAGCTCATGTTTAAAACTGAGCAGTCGTGGGCAATCTATCTTCACATGCAGACTGCATTTTGAAGGCTCCAGAGATGGTGACAACATTAACAATCTGTTGAGCTGTCACCTTTAGAACAGAAATACTATAAAAGAAAAATTTTTAAAGGAAGAAAACTGTTCTAAGAAGCTTGACAAACCCATTTATAAATCAGAAGGAAGGAAAACAAGTACATAGTTCCTGTGACCAGCAGCTTCATTTGCAGTAAACCCATGTGGAGCTGGGCTTACCTCTTTAGAATCCCATACTTCAGCTCCATCATTGTACATTGCTATTAATTTTTGGTTTCCTTTACCAGGGGCAAAACGAATCTTCTTCACCCAACTTCGGTGTGTAGGTATTCCTCTGAGGACAAACAGAAACCAAAACACCAATATGAAGTAGAGTAACACCTCGTCATTGAGAGATATGTCCAATGTCTCTTTCTATTTCTGCTTTTGACAAGGTCTAGTGACATGACAGGACAACCACTCTGCTTTCTGGGACAGGGGTCACATATGCCAGACATGGTCTGCTCTTTAACAACAGCTGGACTAGAGCCCCAGCACTTCTGTGTGGGCCACCTGTAGGTAAGGGTCATCTATGAATATTCCAGAGTTTAGCTCAAGGCTGTTCCTCCCAAGTTCTATAACAAGAGACCCAAGGGTCCAACCTGCACATGACTATATTTAATGACACTACTGCCAACTGGCAAGCCTCCAATGGAATTATATCAAGATTTTTTGTTTCAGCCAAATAATACACTTGAATTCTTGACACATACCTGGATACTCTGCCTTTCAAATCCCAGAAATTTAAATTGCCATCCATATCTCCAAGAACTAATGTATCACCTTTCCAAGCAATGCAAGTAATGCTACCCATACTCCCCTAGAAAAGAACAGCAACAAACACACATCAATTTTAACACTTAAAAGCAGTCACAACAGAAGATACTTTTATTTAACAACTGTGATGAAATAATAAAGATAACTGGCTGGTGGTTTAGTCGCTAAGTTGTGTCTGACTCTTTACAACCCCACAGACTGTAGCCCACCAGGGTCCTCTGTCCATTGGCTCTTCCAAGCAAGAATACTGCAGTGGGTGTTATCTCCTTCTCCAGGGGATCTTCCCAACCCAGGGATTGAACTTGGGTCTCCTGCATTGCAGGCAGATTCTCTATAGACTGAGCCACCAGGGAAGCCCCAAAAGATATTAATAGAACCTAATTATAGTATGAACATCATCAAACACTAACAGAATTTAGTCACTAAGAGGGCTACCTTAGCATATCAATTTCAACTAAGAAGAAACAGAAGATTTCAATTCAATAGACATTATTATCTGAACTAGATTTATAGAGAAGGGATGTCTTTTGAGGAAGAACTACTTCAGAGAAAAGAAAATTAAAGGAAGAAAAAAGAGAAAGAAAGGACATCCTTTCAGAAGCTTCTGTCTCTGAGTTATCTCTCATTGCTAAAGGGTGAACACATTTATTCTGGGGGAACTCAGAGCTGTCTCACAACTAACTGTTCAGCAAATCTTCTACTAAGGATCCATCACTATGCAGTACACCTGAAACTAACATAATATTGTATATCTACTATATTTCAATTAGAAAAGAAAAAATATTCATAGCTTTGCTGATACCTTCATGAATAATGAAGGAAAAGAGATACTATACACTGAAGGCATCTGTAAAATCTGAATTCACAGAAGGTTCTGCAGAGAAGTTACACAGGGAAACACAAATACAAGAATGAGACACTTCTGTAATAAATCAAAGTGGGTTGGAAGGAGCACGCACCTCTAACACGCACACAGAGGTACTGTGATGGAGAGACGTGGAGTTAGGGCTCTCAGAAAAGCCGTGTGGACCTGAATCCCAGTTGCATCACTGAATTTGCTATGTGGTGTGGGGCATGCTTACTTAATCTTTATGTGTTTGGATTCACCGTCGATAAAGTAGAGCAAGCTCATAGAATCTGAGGTGTTCCTATTAGTGTTGATAGATTTTTATGACAGTGTTTGCCACAGAGTCAATATAATGCTGGCTATTCAATAATATTTCTCAATTACTTTTCTACTTATATTCTTATATTCAAAGAAATCTTATTTCCTCATTTATAGAACAATATTAAAATTCACATTTGGTTCTCACAATATTGCTAGTAAGAAGTAGAAATACTCCAGAGTTTTGTTAAATTGGCTGTTAAAAGACTTGCACATACACCAAATACTGCATAAATCCTAGTGGTAGTCAAGAAACAAAAGATAAAATTGGATTAAAAATAATTATTTTAATGATTCAATTAGTAAAAAACTTAGAAAGCTATGTTAAATAAATAGAATTCAGTACAGTATAAAGCAATAATCCAATATTTTATTTCTATTCTTCTGACCATATTAACAGAATAGAATGTTTAAGAGTTTGCCTTTAAATTTAACTTTTTTAGTCCTGAGAGCCTTTTTTTTCTTTTTAAATATTTTTACATTACTTTCTAACTTCTAAAAATTAGAATATTAAAAGTTCAGTCCAGAAATCTGTCACCAGTTTAGAATTACAAGTGATGTATTAGAACTTTCTACCTAAGAGTTTGTTGATGGGATACAAGCCATATGAAGATTCTAAGGTGCTTTTGGAGAAATGTGGGACAAACTCGCTTTCTGACTCCCAAGAGAACAAATGAATAATCCCAAGAGAACC
Source organism: Madoqua kirkii (assembly GCA_006408675.1). Lineage (NCBI taxonomy): Eukaryota > Metazoa > Chordata > Mammalia > Artiodactyla > Bovidae > Madoqua > Madoqua kirkii. Next base: position 25,807 of record SJYC01118884.1, read on the forward strand.
AATGAAAGATTTCAAACTCAGTAGAGTATTATTAGTTGGCACTGATATGCTGCTTACATGTAAAACATGATGTTCAAAGGATCGAAGTAAAGCTGGCAGCAAACAGATAATCATTCTCTCCCACAGTTTTCTGAATAAAGGCAGTCAGTCAACTATAAACTCTCCATGGGAATGTAATTTAAAATATATCAGGCCTCTTTTTACCATTTTTATATGCTCTATAGTTATGGGGCCAAAATTTAAAGGTAAAGTTCCAACTCAAAATAAATGCCTTAGTGGCTTAGTACTTTATGGAAGGAAGGTAAAGAAAAATATTAGACTAAAATAAAACCTCTGCCTCAATTCTACACACTGCGTCATTGAAAAATATTTTGATTGCTAAAATAAAAACAACGAACCCAAATCAATCGTTCATGTTTTATACAGTAGATACATAACTCTCTTTTCCTAAAATAATTGCTCTAAAATATGCACTAATTTCACTGGAGGCTGGATCCTTATTAGGCTGGTCATTCTTTGAAGAAACTGCTTCCAGCTGTGGATTAAAAAGATCTGGCAGGCAGAATTAAGACTTGCTATATCCTGACCAGACCTCCGTAAGAGGCAGAATCTTAAAAGTTGTGTTGTGCAAAAAATCCTGAAAGCAGCAGGACTTTTCCTTCTCCCTTTCTTCCTTACAAAAAGGAAAATTCCTATGTCTAGTGTTCAAAAGTTTTAAACTTTTTTAGAGTGGAGGAATCTAGAATCTCAGAAATTATTGGATTATTGCTATTCTAATCTCAAAGGTGATGTAATCAGAAAACAAAGAGAATGAGCTATTTGCAAGTGGCACTAGAGGAGCTGAGGTGGGACCTTCTCTGTCCAGAGGAGGAGCTCTGAAAGCAAGCTGATTTTCCAGAGCAGAGCTCTTCACACTGCAACTCTTACGGCCACGTTCCTGAACTGCAGTTGTTCTTTCTACGCACTTAAAATTAGGTTACTGCTCCTATTATAATGCCAAATATCAATCTTTCACATCTGCATTATTTTTATCCTTTCAAACTCGTGAAAACTTTTGGCACTATTAAGAGTTTAAAATAGACATTACTAAATCTCAGATATGACTCATTCTATGTAACAGTAAAACTGGAATTACAGCTTGAAAAGCACTTTTACATGCTAGTTATATAACTTATATATACATACATTTTATATATATATATATATATATATATATAAAATCTCATCCTCTACTTAACAGTTATAGTAATAGTAGCAAAAACATTTTCTTCATCCACTCAGTAAAAAAACCCCATGAGGTATATGCTGACACAAATAATTAACTATAAATCCTTAGAGAATTCCACAAGGCCATTGGGGATATATATGTTAGTAAAGATTAATAAATACCTTTATACCTACAACCTGATTGCTGTTACCTAAAAATAATACTAAATTTTAAATAAAATCTTTCAGGGTAATACTTGAAATGGAAAGAGGAGAGACTATGAGTCTGACACATAGACCTGGGTTTAAACGCTGCCCTGGCATGTCACGAGGCTGCGCAACCTGGGGAAAGTTACTCATTCTCCCTCAATCCTATCACAGATAAAATGGAAACAGTTCCTCATGAATTATTATAATGACAAAAATGAGCAGCACATGGTATGTCATCAAAATAGTTATAATGCTATTCTCCACAAGTATGGGACAAATTTAATCAATGGTAATATCTCTTTAATAAAGTTTATTTAGATTAAACTTTTCTGAAATAGTTTTCCACTTTAACTGTTCTGACACATAGACCTGGGTTTAAACGCTGCCCTGGCATGTCACGAGGCTGCGCAACCTGGGGAAAGTTACTCATTCTCCCTCAATCCTATCACAGATAAAATGGAAACAGTTCCTCATGAATTATTATAATGACAAAAATGAGCAGCACATGGTATGTCATCAAAATAGTTATAATGCTATTCTCCACAAGTATGGGACAAATTTAATCAATGGTAATATCTCTTTAATAAAGTTTATTTAGATTAAACTTTTCTGAAATAGTTTTCCACTTTAACTGTGGCTTCAGTGGATATAGAACTAATGTGGTCTATGGTAAGAAATCTTCGTGCAGGTTTAACCACAGTTTGGACTCACGTCTGGTGGGATCCGAGCACTGTCTTTCACTGAGTTTCCTTCAACAGTGAGATGATAGACTTGGCCGTCATTATCAGTGAACACAAAATGCTCCCGAGCAGAGATGTTCTGACTGAGTTCAGATTTACTTTCAGCCTCCTGCAATAAGCTTTGGGATAGAGGAAAAGAAGATGAAGGTTTTTTTTTTTCCCCTAGAGTGACATAATGAATTAACTCACTCAAAATACAGATGGATTAACAGGAGGTCAAATCATTTTTTTAAAAAAAAAGGCTGAAACTAATCTTTGCCCGGCAATAATAGGAAAACACAAATTATTCTTCATACCACGACTGAATGTTTACCCTGTACAGAAGAATGTAGTAATCCAGACTTCACATGGGAAAGAAGCCTCTTTGCTGCTGTTTCTGCTGCAAAACAGAGGCCTTACTTGGCCCATCATTCTCTGAAGTTTTCATTTGTCAATTTGGTGGGGATGGGGCAGTACAAAAGTTAGAATTCCTAATACATTTTCTGCGGTAAACATAGATGACAATAGGGTCCACCTGGGTGTTCACAGTACGTTCATCTGAACTTCAGAAGCTGAAGTCTATGCAGCCAAAGGGCACTGAGAATCAATCATGCTCACTAGCAGGCGCTGACATGTAAACTGCACGCTGCTCCCAATGTAGTTACTAAGTAACTCTTGAGTTATCTTAGCGTGTACGAAACCATCAAAGTCTGCTCCAAAGCAGACTAGAGATGCCTTAGGATGCCACCCATCAAATTCCCAACCAGGACTTAGCAGATTTCCCAAACAGGAAATAGTAAATTCCTGGTTATCTGTAATAACCAGGCTATTACAAATGACAGTGGTGGAAGCAGGGCACCTGATCACAGATGACTCGACAACACTGAGCTCTGTATCTGAGACCACGGTCTGGCGGGCCATGGCCTCTCGGGTGGCCAGCTGTTTCTTCCTCAAGCTCTTCAAGTTGTGAGAAGGTGACCATTCCTGTGAATCAAAGACAGACACACCCACAAGTGCTCAGTCCCTCTTTCTTCCAGAAGAGCGGGTCATACTCACCACTGCCCAGCATCACTTCTTATAACTACACATGAACTCACAATTTGTTCTTAGGCTTTAATTTTTAGAAAGGCTGAAGGCATGCATTTTTATTAAGGCTTATGATAGAAGGTTTCAATAATCCATCTCTATTTCCTTCCATCTCGAATCTTCAATTAGAGCTTAAGGGAAAAGAGCTTAATGGCAAACTCCAAAGGCTTAAACTTTTGATGCTTTCCATTTTTCAAAATCAAAATAATACATTTAGTTACGGTACCTCCCACTCCTTACATCCCCACCTCCCCCTTAGATGAGCTGATCACACACTCCTCCAGTCATTGCCCATTATCACCTATAGGCCCACCCCAAAATGCTCTTATTTATTTACTCCTGTTTATTCTAAGGCATTTAATCTAATACCCTCTCATATGTTAAATTCTTAAACATGTAGTTATTTTACATGAAGCTATTTGTGGTCTGCATGAACAGTAGTGGATCATGTATCTCATCCCATTGCTCCTTTTACTTGGCACAATGTATTCAAGTCCCACCTCTGTTCTGTATGTTACATAGTTCTTCATGGGTACATCTGCAAATTTTTAGTCTAGTCTTTAGTTTAGTTTTCCCAGGAAAGGACACCCAGATTGTTTCTATACTCTCATCATGGGAAATTACACTGCACTGAAATTTTAATGTCCGCACGGAAGTTCCTGTATGACCAGAAGCTGACTAGCTGGGGCAAAGAGCACGTCTGTGTTTGACTAAGTGCTTTCAGCTTGCTCTGCAGAATGGCTTCACGGGTCTACACCCCTACCAGCAGTGCCTAAGAATTCTTACAGCCCATACCCCACCCACGCGGGATGCTACTGAAATCCCAATTTTTGTTTGTCTAAAAGGTTTATCACGGCCATTTTACTTTGCATATCTCAAAACCCAGGATTCTGAATATTTTTCACATGCTTGTTGGCCTTTTAGGTCTCTCTGACATTCATTAACTGGTCACATCTTTCATCTTGTCCATCTTTCCACTGGGGCTACTACTCCTTCATTGCAGGAGTTCCCATAATACTAACCCCTTAGAGAATTAGTTAGTCCTCTGTCCATCTTAAGACTCTGGAAAATTTCTTTTTTTAAAGTTGTCTTCCATATTTAACTTTGACAGTGGTATGATTCATTGAATAGAAAGCACCAATCTTGATGTAATCAAATTCATTAATTAACTTTCTGCTTTGGTTTGAGCTTCCGATATTTTCTTTTGCCCCCAGAATAGAAAAATATTCTTCCGTATTTGACTGTATTAATTTTACAGCTGTAGTTATTTTCACATTTAGGTCATTAATCCTGTGGAGCCCACCTGTGAATATGGTATTATGCATAAATCCAGTATTTCTATTAAGTGAGAGGTTCTCCAATACTTTCTACTAAACAGGCTGTTCCTCTCCTTAGGTTTGTAATAACTTTGCTGTACATTAAATTACCAAATATTTATGGGCCTATTAATGAACTCTTTATTATACTGATCCATTTCTCTTACTTGGGCCAGTATGACATTACTTTATTTCTATGGTTTTATATCTACTGTATGGAGTGGGAAGGGGCCTACCTCCCCCATACCGCCTATATCACTCTCTTTTTTCCAAGGTTAACTTAGTTACTAGGACTTTTATTTTTCCATAAATATTTTAGAATATGTTTATCATGCTCCTCAAAATATCTAAATTAAATTTTAATTGGACTTTAACATATTAGCTTAACCCATCCAAGAAAATAAGAATTATCTCCATTTGTTTAGATCTTTTCTGAATAAACATTTTTTGCAATGAAACATACAGCAGTAATGATTTTAATTTGAGCTGAAGAAAAATATTCACCATGTGTACACACACCCAAAGAAACTGTTTACTTCTTTAAAATTGTAACTTACCAAAGCAGTTATTGCAGGGAAGTTTTTGGACATTTCTCTAAGAATGGTACAAGTCCTAACATCCCATAACTCCAGGGGTTTATCTTTGAATACAACTGCCAAATACTGCCTAAAATAAACAAAATTACTAAATGAAGCTCTTTTTGCCGTGTTTTCACCATAAGTAGTACAAATAAAAAGTTCATAAAGCTCAGATGACACACTCTAAACGAAAAGAACTTAAACTAACTTTTAGCCCTCTTGGTTAGTAGTTCTAAGAAGGTAAAGCTCTAGATGACTTGTGAGGGTCACACACACCATCGGGGCAAGGAGCCTAGCTCAGAATGAAGAATGAGAAGGCATGAGTTCACATCCAAATTTTAAAATAGCCCTCCTGAGCCTCAGTTTTCTCACTGAGACATGAAAACACCACTGCTTGCATCAGTGGGCTGATTGGTATGCAGGTTATGGGAAAACTAAACGAAAAAGCAAGTGAAGTTCCAATCACGCCGACTGTGAGGAACTGTGACAGAGTGGGAAATGTGACCTGTAGCTCAGTGTATCACAGGACTTAGATTCTCCCACTTGAGAGTTACATGACCTCAGACAAACCATGTGACCTTTTGAGTTTTAGTCCACTTACCTTTAAACTGGTGTTAATAATACCTGCCTCATCAACCTCACAAATACTACAAGGATAAAGAAAAAGGGACAGCACACAGGCAAGGATTTTATAAACCACAATGGATTATGTAAATGAAATGTCACACTTTTATTATAGCTAATATAAAAACAAGTAGAGACATGCATGTAAATAACTAATATAAACAAAAGAGAACCTGTCAATGCTATAAAGATTCACTATGAAAGCTGATATTAACTTTGACAATAGGGAAATGGCATTCTAGGCCGAGTTACAAGTGTGATAAATGGCAAAAGACAGAAAAGGAGACCGGGTGTGTGGGGGAAACGTGCTACTTGAAATGCAGAGGCTGTGAGATGAGAACAATCATCGTGAGAAAGAAGATTAACATGCGAACTTTGGATTCACATTAAAAGCCCTAAGACATCCTAAAATGCAGTGCTGTCGTGAATAGAGATTCATTCTGTAGGGAACAGAGGATCCTTGAGTTTTGAAGCAGTGGTGATAATGGGACCAGATGTTTAAGACGTATTAATTTAGCAGGCTTGTGTAGAGTCAAGACTGATGAGAAATAGAAAAATCTGGCATCCAAATATTTTGAGCAATTATCGGACTTTTTCATGGCAGGACTCCCTTACATTTGAAAAAATTATTGAGGATCTCCCCCAGAGAACTTTTGTTTATGTAGGTTTTACTGATATTTTGCCTATGAAAAATTAAACCTGACATAATTATAAACTATATTCATTTACTTATAATGAGAAAAGAGAAAACAGCTACCAAAATGGCAGATGAAAACATAAGCCATGTTGATAACTGCATTAAATATGAATAACTTAAACACTGCAATTAGAAGCAGAGATTATCAGATCAAATAGTAAAATAAGTCCCATTATATGCTCTCTTTCAGAAATCAACTTTATATACAAAGACAGAGATAAGTTATAAATGGAGGAAGGAAAAAGATATACCATGCAAATACTAATCAAAAGAAAGCTAGAGTGTCTATACTAATCAGACAAACCAGATTTCAACTTCTGAGAAAAGACAAACAGGCCATTTCAGTAATAAAGCAGTCAGTAACTCAACAAGATAGAAGCATGGCAGGCAGTGGAACAGAAAACAGAAAACCACAAAGAAAAATGAAAGAAGCCCAAAGGATATTCTTTGAAACAGTTAACAAAATTGATTGACATAATTTGCTGATATACAGAGAACAAAGTTGTGATCACAACAGGGAAAGACACAGGGGAGAGGGTAAAATGGGTAAAGGAGATCAACTGTATGGTGACAGAAAATAAAATCTGGGTGGTGAGCATGTTGTGAAGTATATATAATAGAAGTAGAAATATAGTGTTGTACACATGAAGCTTGTATAATGTTACAAATAAATATGTCAAACTATTTCAGTGTATGAATAACTGAAAATGAAAATTAACAGAAGAAAAAATATAATTTATAATAGCATCAAAGAAAAAACAAAAAATAATTCACAAATGATGCACAGGACCTGTATACTGGAAACTACATAATATTATTGAAAGAAACTAAAGAAGAACTAACTAAGTGGGAAGATATACCATACTCATGAATCACAAAACTTGGTAAGATGTCAGTTCTTCCCCATGTTGATCCACGGATTCAATGCAGTCACAATCAAAATCCCAGTAAGTTTTTATGATAAAACTGGTTAAGCTGATTCTAAAATTTATATGGAAATGCAGAGATCCTCAAAAAGCTAAAGCAATATTAGAACCAATTTCATTGTGCTTACTCCTTCTTTCTTTGTTCTTCTGATTAGTTTTCAGTCAATCTCTGTTGTCAATGATTCTGCTTTACATATATTTTTCCTCGGAACAAAAAACTTCTAGAATTAGATCTAAGCTATAAATAAGGAAAATGAGTTCTTTTACCCAATAAGCACATACTGAGGTAGAGGCTGAACAAAGAACTGCACCAAATAACTAACATTTCTAGCGAGTAACAGGTACTTCTATCAATATAGCTATAGTTGAACAAAATGGGGTTACTCATTTTACCAATCTGATGAAATGTTAAGATTCAGATAAGTCACCTTGTCTTATGGTGACTTATCTGAATGAAGAATTAAAAGCAACAGCAACTTAATTTTGCAATTAAAATATTTTCTGTGATACAGCTGCACATCACAATTTGCTGCCACTAAGAAATTCTATGCACATGCATGCATGTTCTCATCTCCTTAAAGATAAAAAAAAAGAAAATACTTGAGATTCCTTTGTGATAACACCAGATTTTTTTTAAGTTGACACTTACTTCAAATGAGATACTTTAATCATTTCGATGGGCGACTCATCATTACCTCGTTCACCACGGAAAGCAATGCTCCTGCCTTTAATTGTAAATATTAAACAAAATGTAAAAACAACACATGAAACGCGTAAGAAACTAAAAGCTATACCAATGTAATTTGATCAGTGGTACCTTCTAGTCTCTTCCTCACTCCTCCATTTGCTTTAAGCTGTTTCTAATGATCTAAATTCAAAACTAAATCAAAAGTATTATAAGACCAATACTGTATTACTTGCATTCAAATATCTACTTTATAAAAGGATATTTTCATTTTTTATAGAATTTCTTAATGCCCTTCTGTGGTACCTTTCAAATAATTTAATTTTAGAAATTTAGAAACATCAATTTCTAAAGTTTTAAAGCATCTATGGTAAAGCAATTATCTACTATAAAAACTACTGGTACATTCAAAGTATTATAAACATTTCCATGTTTACAAATATTAACTAATGGGGAAAACACTCTTTGAATAGGTATTTAACATTTCTTGTCCCACGTGTAAAATACTCAACTACAATATTTTGACATGTTCCTCCAAAGGTCTCTATAAACTGAAACTGGGAAATATTAAGTTCCCTGGTGGCTCAGACGGTAAAGTGTCTTGCTT
>SJYC01118885.1:0-20566 GCA_006408675.1 Madoqua kirkii
AACACTCTTTGAATAGGTATTTAACATTTCTTGTCCCACGTGTAAAATACTCAACTACAATATTTTGACATGTTCCTCCAAAGGTCTCTATAAACTGAAACTGGGAAATATTAAGTTCCCTGGTGGCTCAGACGGTAAAGTGTCTTGCTTACAATGCAGGAGACCTAGGTTTGATCCCTGGGTCGGGAAGATCCTCTGGAGAAGGAAATGGCAACCCACTCCAGTACTCTTGCCTGGAAAATCCCATGGACAGAGGAGCATGGTGGGCTACAGTCCACGGGGTCGCAAAGAGTCGGACACGACTGAGTGACTTCACTTTCACTTTCAAGAATGAGTTAACAGCCAAAGAAGTTAAACAGTTTTCTATAACTAAAGAAAAATAAGTTCTAAACTTATGTTTGAAAAAATATTTTAATAGCATCTCCTAGATTTCTATTTACATTAAACAAAAGAGAGAAGAGACTCAATTCAAAGACAAATGGATGCCTACAGGTCTCCCTGCTCTTCAAGGCCATCACATTGAATCTCACTAATATTATTCGCCAAACACGCTACACCCTTTCCTGGCTCTGCTAGTCTGCTGGTCTCTTTAGAAGACAAGTCTGTAAAAATCTGTAATTTGTGAACTTAAATGTCTTACCTAAAAAAAGTCAGTATCTTTTACTTAGAAATCTTTCTTCAAAAAGAAATCAGTGAAAGACAGATTTTGAGTTATCTGAGAGTTCTGAACCTGAGCTGATGGGAAAAATGCACAGGCATGTTTTTAGTGAATGATCCTATAGGACAGCATTTCATCCCTGGGCTACCATGTGACTGCAGTGACCGGTGTCAGTTTACCGACAAATGAGGAATGCAGGGGTATGGGTCACCAGGCAGGCCATTTCCACTTAGACTGGAGCAACACTGGACTAACAGGAGCTAATTCTCTGAGGCTTAGTAACATAATCTGATACATAAGAACTATAAATTGGAAACATGTATTGACAATACAAAGAAGCAACCATAAACATGATTTGCTGCACACACATATATCTTTTGGGTGAAGCTGCATACATTTATATTGCTGAGCCATTAAAAAAACTCATAATTTTGTTAAAAAAAAAAACTTGAAATCATTCCATGTGCTATATAAAAAATAATATAAAACCTTCACCTTACTCTGCCTTTAAGTTCTTATTTTGAAACTCACTGGATTGCAGGTTTTTAACGATTGTGAACAAGTTACTTTACTGGAATATTTCCTATTGTAATGCCTTTAAACTCCTAAATTAACTTTTCCTACTAGTCAGCCAGAGAATATCAAAAGTTTCAAAGCTGAGCATTTTACAACAATCCTTGTAAGATTTTTAAGGGTTTCCTGAAAAGGCTAAATTTTTTAAAAAAGATTTGAAAAAAGTGTAACTACAAAGATTTATTTTAAAACTGTTCTTCTGGTTATCTGGAACAATGTATTTGGAAGTAGAACTGATATCCCATTTATGAATCTGTCCATTTGGGCTAATGGTACTACATGGACTTGTGTTAGCACAATTTGCATACAAACAATGATGAGTCTTTTCTAAGGCAATTATTATAAAGCAACCAAAAACTGAATACATAAACATAAAATATATAAAAATGAATACATAAGAAAAAAATTCCAAGGTGAAATAACTTGGAACACATCTTCTAAATAGTAGCCTCTCTGATTAACATGACGGTACCATTTTAAATATTTTAATAGTCTAAATACACAAACCTGTTGGAAGATCAACCAGTTGAAGTTCATTTCTCACTAATCCCAAGTTGTTTGGTGTTGAGGTAGCAAAAGAAAGAAAACCAGTTAAACTCGTCCATTCAATACCCCTATATAGAGAAATTAAACAAAGATTAAAATTCTTTGTTTGAAAAATTTATTTGAAAATTAAGTTTTTTCTATGTCCTAAATTTTATTATACAAGTTTATTAAAGAACAATATTAATACAACATCTGAGAATAAATTATATATTTCCAACATGTAAAAAGTTATTTCTAATTAAAACTTTATCTCCAAAGACAGCTCAGTTATCAGAGTCATGGCATTAAAATGACTATTAAAATCTGGCAAAGAAGAGCACCAGATCATTGCCAAGAACGCCACTGTTTGAAACAAGTGGTATAGAAATATTCTGAGCAGACTGCTTAAAGTTAAGTACATGAAGGAACTTTACCAAATTTTATCAAAATTCCTAGCTGGTTAGGAAGCCAAAATTCCTGAAGAAATACAGACTGAACTGTCAGACTGGAAGTGGATGAAAGCTCCAAACAGTTTATCAATTAAAGAACAGCACAAAAGAAAAAAATAAACATGTATTACAAGGCACTAACCTAATACCCTGTGAGTCCCATTTCCTTGCGTCTGGCAGTGGGTGAGTCCATGCTTTTTTTCCACTGTCATAACTGGCTCAACCATCAGTGGAAAATGAGGGGACTCAGGACATGTGAATTCATCACAGTAGTCACAAAAAAGAAGTGAGGAACGCTATTATTACTCTGCACTGCTTACAAGGTAATGGGGTTTCCCTGGTGGCTCAGGGGTAAGGAACCCACCTGCTAATACAGGAGATGCAGGTTTGATCCCTGCCTTGGGAAGACTCCTCCAGAGAAAGAAATGACAACTCATTCTAATACTCTTACCTGGGAAATTCCATGGACAGAGGGGCCTGGTGGGCTACAGTTCATGGGGTCACAAAGAGTCTCTACTGTACAAGGTAACAGAGCTGGCTGGGAGACAAGTCTAAACCTCTGTTCTATATGCAACTGCTCATCAGCACTTATAAGACAACAATATAATACCAATGGCTGCTTTCACAATACAATGGCAGGGCTGAGGAACTGCGCCAGAAATTTTATGGCCTTAAAATATTTGCCTTCTGTCCTTTACGGGAAATGCCTGCTGGCTGATCTAATTTTTCCCTGTCTACTCTAATTGGAATGCTATTGCTCCAGTGAGCATGATTACTCTCACCTGCCCAAGAAAAGGTGTGATGGCTCCTGCGTCACATCCACGCTGCTCTCTGTGATTTTCAAAGCTACCCAGCAACACAGGTATCTCTCAGTCATCTGAACCTGTCTGCTATTTCAGTAAAAGTAACTTTTCCTCACTGACCCCTTGTGTATCTTATCTGTCTACTTGTCTCTCCTCAGAGGAGCAAAGATAATCCCAAGAGAACTGAAAATAACACTTGCAAGAGACGGGAATTCCTGCTGTTACCAATTTATACCTCTTTAAATGTAAACTTGTGTTGAAACAATCAGATTAGAATGCTAAAAACTGAGTACTCTTCAGAATTTCCATGCCTGGAGTGGCCCCTTCCCTCCTCTCCTAGTTCAAGTCCCAGCTCCAGCACTTACTGGCTCTCTGCTCCTCTACACCTCGGCTCCCTCCTCTGCTGTGCAGGGGTCACGACACTGGCTGCATAAAGAAGGCCTGGCACAGAGTCTGCGCTGCATGGACTCATCATCACCATCAATTACTCTTTATTTCGAGATCTCCAACTCAAGCCGTGTTTTTTTCATTAAGCCTCTCCGTGAACTACAGTCAAACCACAGCCATAGTGACTACAAGATAAGCTGGTTAATTACTCACTGGAAGAGTGCCTTCCTTTGTCTCTTGTTTCTTTTGCTTTCCCCTAACGTGGAGTACTCATTAATTTTTCTATTTAGAGTGAGCACAATGAGAGAAGCAGCATTTTGGACTTCTGCTCTCTACATAAGTCTGGTAGATACAATCAGATCTGTTTACCCACAGAAACCTTATGATATACTTTTCAAGTCTCGTTGATGGAAATCTGATACTCCAGTACAGTAATGCCACTATCTCTAGACAGGAAAAATTTCAGTCCTCTCACTTTTCAATATTATGTTAAGGATACATCTGTTAAGTACCCCATAAATGCTGTTGCTAAGTGCCGTTCATATCCAGAGAAGGGCTTTCCCCACTGTTCACAGGCTGCCCCAGTGCTGAGATAACAGAACACAGGTGGCTGCCTATTTATAATTGAGCACCACAAGTATATTGCTTGTGAACAGATTCCAGCAGCAGCTTGTATATCTGACTCCTATTGATCAATTAAAAAAAATCATGTTGGACTTCAAAGTGTACAAGATAAGGAGGAGATTACGTCTCAAAAGAAAAGATGAAAACTCTTGTTAAACCACTGAGCACAACACTACTCCCAAGATTAGAAAACCACTGTCCATCTAGGTTTAACCATACACTGAGCTCTGTTAAAAAAACTTGTAAGAACTGCAGCTCATGTTTGACTCAGATAATCTAAGTCGGTTTTGTAGCATTCCTCACTACTGAACAACTATAACCTTAAAATCTACCAACAGATGTTCAGGCTCTGGCTCTTACAGATTCTCCAGTTCTTCCCTGTTCACCTGCACTGGGGATGCTACCTAACCCTAACCCTAACCCTGTCAACACCAGGTAGTCCGAGGGGAGCACACACTTTCTGAAAAGCCCTGAAGTTCTACAATGATATGAAACTAATGTCTGCAAATTTACAGATGAACAAAATGGAGATCATTTTACTTTCCACAAATAACTCAATGTACTCAAAGCAACAGTCCATCAGTGTTCTGATACCCATATACGTTTTAACAATTTTTGACAATGAACATAGTACTAGGCTATATTATTGTAATTTTAGTCTACAGGACAAAGATAACAACCCTATAAAAACCCTATAAAAACCCTATAAAAACCCTAATAATCTAAGAAAACCTGTATGTACCACTCTGCATTGTTTATTTCTAGGTATCTTCCACTAGATTATAAGCCTCCAAGATTTTGTCTGTTTACAGGCATAGAGAAGAGATTCAATACATATTTCATATTTATAAAGTGTAACTGGTTAAAACATCATGGTTTTGACAAACACACAGATATAAACTATCTATAGTTAGGTAGTCCCAGGCCATGTGTATGCATGAGACTGAAGTACTTAAGATTAGGTGGTTTTAAAAAACACATTTAGTACAGGGTAGAAAAACCACCTTTTAAAATTTGGCCTTTAATTTGCATATGAGTATCTAGAATATATTGGGTTTATTGCTAGTAAGTTCAGCAATTTTTAAAACACATCTGTGAAATTTTCATAATGGTTTTTAATTATAATACTATAATTGCATTAACTGAAACACAAAGACAGCAGTATTTTAGCATCCTCTTGAGTACCATCTCTGAATGTAAAATGTGAATTATCTTTAAAATAGCAATTAAGAGGAAAATTTATATTTAAAAAATGAGCATATTTATGAGATCATTCACAACACTAGCCTGACTGAGTAGCACACCCTTGAGTTATTTGGTACCCCAAGCAACACTTTATAAGTAGTTTTTGTGTCAATAACAAGTACTATCACATGTACAACCTGAGCAACCCAGAATAACCATCTCACTTATAGCAAATAGCTCACTGATTAACTATGTCTTTATTAAAGACTTCATATTGTGGTGATCATTTCACCACACATGTAAGTATTATTACACTGTACATCTGAAACTAATATATCTTACTGCACCTCAGTGTAAATAAATAAATAAGATTTCAGTGTTCAGAAAAAGATGAAAATGTGCTTGATTTCCCAGAAGCATGTACCAAATTCTTGGCATTAATCTTGGCTTAGTCAACATTTTTATCTTACTGCCAAACTGTTTCCAATTAATCTACGTGAATTTTTTTTATCTGAAGACCCAGTACAAGGATGCTACGAGCTCAGTTCTGAAGCCTAAAAGGCCTAGACTGAAATAGACGACTCTCAATACTCTGTTTCTTCTTCTGTAACTTGGGAATAATAATAGTGCCTACTGCATAGAGTTGTAGTGAGCAATCAAGGAAACAATGAAAGCAAAGTACTAACATTTAACATAATCCTCAGAACAAGTATTGATTAAATGATAAGCTTTGACTCATTGCGGTTTGCCATAAAAGGGAACACTGCACACAAAATCCAAGGGTGAGAGGAAATGTCAATACACATGTGAAAGAGAGGGAGAGAGAAGGAATCAGTGACAGCAGGAACTACTGAAAGGAGAGAAAAAGTCGACCAACAGTCTGAAAGGATCCAAACAGATACCTAATGCTTTTGAAGACATTACTCCCCCATGTAGGTGTATTTAGGGAGATGCTGGGGGGGCAGTGGGGGGAAATAGCATAAAGTGGCAATAAACAGTCACTTAGACTGTACCAAAAGATCATGCATTTGAAAGATTAAGGCAACATTAACTCTCAGAAAGTGAAGAGGAACTAAAAAGCCTCTTGATGAAAGTTGAAGAGGAGAGTGAAAAAGTTGGCTTAAGGCTCAATATTCAGAAAACAAAGATCATGGCATCTGGTCCCATCACTTCATGGGAAATAGATAGGGAAACAGAGGAAACAGTGTCAGACTTTATTTTGGGGGGCTCCAAAATCACTACAGATGGTGACTGCAGCCATGAAATTAAAAGATGCTTACTCCTTGGAATGAAAGTTATAACCAACCTAGAGAGCATATAAAAGTAGAGATATTACTTTGCCAACAAAGGTCTGTCTAGTCAAGGCTATGGTTTTTCCAGTGGTCATGTATGGATGGATGTGAGAGCTGGACCGTAAAGAAAGCTGAGCGCCGAAGAATTGATGCTTTTGAACTGTGGTGTTGGAGAAGACTCTTGAGAGTCTTGGACTGCAAGGAGATCCAACCAACCAGCCCATCCTAAAGGAGACCAGTCCTGGGTATTCATTGGAAGGACTGATGCTGAGACTGAAACTCCAATACTTTGGACACCTCATGCGAAGAGCTAACTCATTGGAAAAGACTCTGATGCTGGGAGGGATTGGGGGCAGGAGGAGAAGGGGATGACAGAGGATGAGATGGCTGGATGGAATCACTGACTCAATGAACATGAGTTTGGGTGAACTCTAGGAGTTGGTGATGGACAGGGAGGCCTTGCATGCTGTGATTCATGGGGTTGCAAAGTGTCAGACACGACTGAGTGACTGAACTGAACTGGACTCTCAGAAACTTCCATCACAATCAGAAGTTGTGATACTTCAAGCACTGACCCTTCCCGTTTAGAAAATGCATTTATTCAGAATAATGTGTATGCTAAGGGTTCACTAAGAATTTTAACATATACATGAGGCCTATAATTTATATAATGTACAGAAGTAAGAAAATAGCCTGATACTTCTGTTCCAAAATCATACAAAAATAACTGAAAATTAATAAATTTATATTTTACATGTGTACTTTATAATCCATCATTACCAGGGCAAAGAAAATAATATAGTCATGTGATCAGAAAAATAATGCTATGGAGCAGGTAGGTATATACTTTTTATTTTTACTGGAGTGGTATATAATACTTTAAACATAAAGCAAGAGGCTTCCTTCTGTCCTGTTAGCCTTCCCTCAGATACCGTATCTGCATTCAAAGAACTCATGAAACAGGTCATATGTCAAATGAAAGAATAAATGAGATTAATTAAAAATTAAAGTGACTTTACTCAAATTTTTCATCAGAAGTCCTACTATAAGATCTTTACAGAAATAGGAAAAAAACTATATAAAGTGGAACAAGGGAAGGGAATTATAACCAGTAAGAAAATAGCCTAGACCTTAGGAAAAATAAATAAGCAGAAATAAAGTGAAAAAAAATTCTTCACTGAATTAAGGTCCTCTACGAAGTAAACAATTAGTACTCATCCTTGATGAACACAGCCATTAGTTGGACAAGAATATCTATTATTCAAAGCTTTCAGTCAAATAATCACTGCAGAGTATTCCATGTGGAAAAGTCCGTAAGAACTTTTTTGATATTACGTAAGTTTACGAGCTCAATATCCCAATGGCAGACTCACTTGACTTCACATGAATGGATGCTTAACTCCTTGTGCAGCAGCCCACTGGTGAGATGGTACACCAGGACGGAACCATTGCTTGTACCTATCAAAATGACATGATAGAGGAGATTTAATCTAGTGGAAGTTTCATATCTAACAAAAGTCTTCTCTCAAGATTTCAATCATTTTAAAGCATCTATCTTTTATAAAAGGAACCTAAGCTAGGTGTGAAGGAAGAGTGTATTTCTCTGTCTTCCCTCTTTTCAAAAATGGGTCTAATCTCAATGACTCTGTGCTGTGTTGTAACTAGTCACTCAGTCGTGTCCACCTCTTTGTGACTCCATGGACTGGAGCTCTCTAGGCTCTTCTGTTCATGGGGTTTTCCAGGCAAGAATACTGGAGTGAGTTGCCATGCCCTCCTCCAGACGCTTTCTCATCCTACGGATCAAACCCAGGTCTCTCACACTGCAGGCATATTCTTTACCATCTGAGCCACCAGGGAAGCCCAAGAACACTGAAATAAGGAGCCTATTTCTTCTCCAGGGTATCTTTCGAACCCAGGAATTGAACCAGGGCCTCCTGCATTGCAGGCAGATTCTTTACCAGCTGAGCTACCAGGGAAGTTTCATGGGCTCTGTAATCTTACCTAAACCCAGAAACAGATTTTCAAAGAAAGACTTCAAAATCTAGTTCAATACACACAAAATTTGATGATGCACTTTCTTAAGCTTTTTGAATGTTTATTATTATAACTGGTCCTCAAAAACACAACCATGCAGAACTCATTAACCAGATTTTTCTCATTTTCTTCACAAAGATTTTTTTCTCTCTCTTTAACATTAAATACATCATAAAGAGATGATAAAGTACAGTGGCTAACTGTGGATTTTACAGTTAAAGAAGCTGAAGTTTAAGCCCTGGCTCTGCCCTACACTCTTGCAGTTTTCTTGCTTGCATTGCAAATCTATATATTCATCGGAGATTAAATGAGAAACGTATGTGTAAAACAGTACAACACTCAGCACCATGTAAGGATGTGATTATTATTATTACTGTTATCACTGTATTATGATTTGTAGTGATTATTATACCTAAAGCTTTTCATAGTCTCAGGTAATCAGTCTAAAATTTAATTAGAAGGGACATGGCCACTTGAGAAAGCAATACTTTCTTCAAAAACTAATGTTTCAGCCCTTAATATGTTTTTATAGGTGAAGCAAGAAAAGTGAACAATGTTAATGGTTGCACAATCACTTTCTCATTACACATGACTGAAAGAATGAATGGATTCATATAAAGCAACAGATTGTAGAAATAATATAAGAATGTGAAAGTGAAAGAGAAAGTCACTCAGTTGTGTCTGACTCTTTTCTACCCCATGGACTATACGGTCCATGTAATTCTCCAGGCCAGAATACTGGAGTGGGTAGCCTTTCCCTTCTCCAGGGGATCTTCCCAACCCAGCATTTTAGGCAAATTCCAATCTTGACTAACCTGCTGAATAAAGCTTCAGAAATTTCTTATAAAACTATTCTAGAGAAATAAGGTATTATAATTTTATATTTATTACCTATGCCACAATATCTTCTAGTTCTAGTCCTGAGAAAATATCTAAATTACTCAAACTTTTCAATTGGCAAATGTTCAAAATAATGATATGATTTCTGTATTCTGCACATTTTGATGTCGAAACTGATTTATAGGCCCTAGAAGGAGAAGTAAATCCAGTTGAGCTCTGCTTGTGTTTCCTAATGACTCTGCAAGACTTTAGGCACATATATTTTTTGCTTTTACTTTGCTATTATACTAAATTCAATAAATGACTTGCTATTCACTATATACCATTATAATATAGCTTTATACAATGGAAATCTCAGATTCTGATCAACTATTACCTAACTATCTCAAGACATAATTTTCACCAAGAAATTAATAAAATCCTAGTTGACAAATTAGGTATACTGACATTCAGAGACATACATTCTATATACATTGACAAATTCCAACTGAAATTTCAATAAAAGGTTTAAATGAATCAACAGTTTCTAGAGTAAAAATTAAACATCTATCTGTATTTACATAAATCTGGATACGTATAAGCACAGATCACTGAATCTTGAAATTTAAATCACTTTCAAAAGATGATAATGGAAAAAAATGGGGAAATAACAGTACCACCAAACAGTAATACTTAAATGAGCCATTAGGTCTCACAAGCCAGCCACTGAGCTAAGACACAAGGGCTACAAGACACATGTGATCAGATTTTCATTTTAGGAAAAAAAAAAAAGAATCATGAATCACATGTTTAGAGAACTGGGAAAAAAACAGAAGTCAAACCAATAGCATCTTAAGAAAAGTACTGACAATTTCAAACAAATATTCTATTTTTCAAAATTTTAGAGAAATGAATTTTTAACCTTATATACTTAAAAGCAAATTAAAATTGGGTTTATCTGTAAAAGAAACCAGGTTAATCATATTACCATGAAATTACTGTGATAGAAAGCTGAAACCCAGACCGATTTTTAAAAAATCTAAAACATAAAAATTGCAATTTCAACCCAGAAGGCAAATTTTTAGTTTACAAAGACAAGAGCCACTTTGAACAAAATAAAACCAGGTTTAACGTACAATTCTTAGACAATATAGATTCTTGCTGTTACTAAATATTAACTTTGACCACAATATTAGTTAACAAAAACTCAAAACAAAATGACATGTACAGGAGAGCTTGAGATGGTTCAGGAAAAGACAAGCAGTCTGGTTTCAGCATCACACAGAAATACACTCCTAACCTTTCAGAAACACATCCATGGTGTTGGAATACCTGTCATCTGCCACCTGTGAATTGAGTTATTGTTGTGATTTAAAAAGATTAACAGGAGAGGGGAAGAAAAGGATTTCAAGATGAGTATTTACACAAATACTTAAGTGGAGCCTCTTCCTCCACTTAAAGCATTCTAAAGGAGAATAAAGGATTTTCTAATAGTCAGGAAACTTTAATGCCTTAAAAGTGTAAAACAGACATTAAGAGTTAAAACAAGAACTCACCAACAGCAAGCAACGGCTGATACATCTTGATGTTTTTTGTGGTCAACGGGGGGCACATCCGGATAGCGAACTGTGGGGAGGGCAGTCCTGAGAGCAGACCTGTTAGCAGGAACTTGAGCTGCACTTCCTGCAAAACGGAGCCTTTGGGATGTTCTTCTCCAGCAATTGCACTCTGCCCTGGTTTGTAATAAAACAAACAAACAAAAAAACACATTAATTGCAATATATGCTGATCTTAAAATCTTAAGGAACTTTACAGTGGAAGTACTGTTCAGATCTAGAAGGTGTCATGTAGCACTATGGGGGCTTAGCTATACACTGGGTCTTATTTAGCTATGGGACTTAATTTGCATCATCTAATATCTCATACTCTAATATCTCCAGAGTATTGCTATCCATAATTCAGGGGCCTTTGTCTTCTAAGAAACACTGTTTTAGCCAAAGTTGCTGGCTTCAGGGCATCAAAGGCAAATCGAGAAGGACTAGGGTTAGAGAACAGTTTCTGTACATGACAGATTATAGCATATTTCTGTCTCACTGCCTTCCTTAAGGGTTATGTTTTGATCTGATGCTCTTTAAAGTGCACATAAAATTGGTAATCACAAATAGGTTCAAAGAGCTCAAAGCAGTCAAACCTAAAGGAAATCAACTCTGAATATTCACTGCAAAGACTGATGCTGAAGCTGAAGCTCCAATACTCTGGCTACCCGATGCGAAGAGTTGACTCGTTGGAAAAGACCTTGATGCTGGGAAAGATTGAGGGCAGGAGGAGAAGGGAATGACAGAGGATGAGAAGCCTGGATGGAATCACCAATTCAATGGACATGAGTTTGAGTAAACTCAGGGAGACAGTGAAGGACAGGGAAGCCTGGCTTTTTGCAGTCCATGGGGTCACAGTCAGACATGACTTGCAACTAAACAATGACAATAAAATGTGACTACAGAGAGTGCAGCAAAACTGAAACTTTAACTCACTAATAAGGGTTTAAAATATTTCTTCCTTTGTATGTGTTAAGTTGCTTCAGTCCTGTCTAACTCTTTCTGACGCTATTGAATATAGCCCACCAGGCTCCTCTGTCCATGGGATTCTCCAGGCAAGAACACTGCAGTGGGTTGCCATGTCCTTCTCCAGGGGGTCTTCCCACCCAGGAATCGAACCTGTGGCCCTCATGTCTCCTGCACTGGCAGACAGGTTCTTTACCACTAGCACCACCAAAAGCCTGGGATAAAGTTATCACACAAGAATATGTGTGAGTGTATGTGCATGTGTGTTTATCACAGGTGGTGCTACTGGTAAACAATCCACCTGTCCGTGCAGAAGACAGAAGAGATGCAGGTTCAATCCCCCAGGTTGGAAAGATTCCCTGGAGTAGCAAATGGCATCCCACTCCAGTATTCTTGCCTGGAAAATTCCATGGGCAGAAGAGCCTGGCTGGCTACAGTCCACAGGGTGACAAAGAGTTGGACACGACTGAGCACAAGCACATATTAGTGTATGTGTGTGTACCTATATATACGTATATATATGTATATATGTACACACACATATACACATATTGTGAAAAGGAAAAATGTAAATAATTATTTAGAGTGGGTGATGGGATTCTAAATAAACCTCTTAAACCCATCAAGTTGTTCTAGTAAAATGTTATTATAAAAGGATCAATCTGAGTAAATGTTCCCTTAGGATAAGCCATACAACTGATAACTCATTTTTAGTAACAAATATGGGGTCTAAAGCAATGGCAACAAGTAGGTGCCATGTTTACCAACTTTTGGCAGCTTGGAGCTGATTCCAGGAAACTGCATATTTCTCTTCCAGCATTTTCCATGTGACGTGATTCACAAAGTAGGGCAGATTAGGCCTTAATAAGCAACAGCCTTTATTCAATGACTATAAATCAGACCTCTGTACTTAATTGAACTGCTTTCAATTATCACTAAGTACATAGTGAATTACAAATTAAAAGTTTAATTTAAAGTTTTAATTAAAATGTTTTCAAGTAACAAAGATTTAATTATTAAATACTTTCAAATCAACAACACTGTCAAGAACTGCTACACTATCTGTATCATTTTGTCCCCCCCAAAAATGTAATTTATATCATTTAGATACCTAAACAGCATAAAATTTCAAACTCCTATGGGCTTCATATTACTGATTAGTTCTGTGCATGTGTGTTCATAATTCTTTTCACTTTAATAGTTTATATTAAGTGCAGACAGGGTCAATTAACTCAGAAAATTATGTTACTGATAAAATAAATTTTGCCACACAATTATGTGTCCGAACTTCTTCATAGGGATTTATGTCTGAAAGGTGAAAAAAAAAAAACTGAAGTATCTAAGTTAGCATCAGTGAGCACAAAGAGCCCAAAATTGGCAGAAATTATGAGAATACCAGGGTATGGAGAGGTCAAGCCTTGCTTTGGTCACAGTGACGCAGCCAAGACTAGAGGCCATGGCCAAGAAGCAGAATCCAGACTGGGATGATTATGACCACATTTCCACTGACTGGCTGTGTACTTCAGGGCAAGTTTTTTAATCTCTCTCTCCCGCATATATAAAATGGAAATAATAATAATAGTACCTACTCCGCAGGGTTGTCGAGGTATTAAGTAGAGAATCTGGCACATTTAATATAGTACTAAGCCTCCAATAAATGTCATCTCTGATTAAGATCAATAAGCTAATGCTCTTCTTTCTAGTATATCATTTATCTTCATAGCATTTAAACAAACAGAAACCTAGTAAATAATGTTCATGTTTAATTACATTATGGAATAACAAATAATGGTAAAGAAAATCCTTTATAAACCACTGGCCACAATTTTAAGTGAATTACATGTCAACTCTGTTTGGCATATTTATAATTCCTGCTAAGTCACTTCAGTTGTGTCCAACTCTGTGTGACTCCATAGACGGGAACTCATCAGGCTCCTGTCCCTGGGATTCCCCAGGCAAGAACACTGGAGTGGGTTGCCATTGCCTTCTCCAATGCGTGAAAGTGAAGTCACTCAGTCATGTCTGACTCTTCGCGACCCCATGGACTGCAGCCTACCAGGCTCCTCCACCCATGTGATTTTCCAGGCAAGAGTACTGGAGTAGGGTGCCATTGCCTTCTCCGTATAATTCCTAGTTGTATAATATTTGAAATCACCAACCCTCATTCTTCCTTGACTATATTCTGGCTCTATAATAACTAGATAGGTTTGAAATAATATTTTATTTGCAAATAAATATTTGATGAAAGTAAGAACATAAATATAACAAAATGTAAGTCAAGAAGATTTTTTTCTAATATTTCTCAGTTAATTATTTCTTCAAAAACTATTTATTGTACATCTAGAAATAGGCAACACCCTGTACTGAGTGCTGGGGATGCAAGGCTGAGTTAAGCTTTGTCCCACCCTTGTGGTGCGTATAACCTACAGGAAAAAACAGACAAGTAAAATCACAATGACAATCGGCAGATAACTATTAGGGACCACATAAATTTTATACCCCTCTGGTTTATTCACAAAAGAATGAACCTACATTTTAGTTTTCTGAAGTATTAACTTTAATTCATGGGAAACAGATGGGTAAACAGTGGAAACAGTGTCTGACTTTATTTTGGGGGCTCCAAAATCACTGCAGAGGTGACTGCAGCCATGAAATTAGAAGACGCTTACTCCTTGGAAGAAAAGTTATGACCAAACTAGATAGCATATTCAAAAGCAGAGACATTACTTTGCCGACTAAGGTCTGTCTAGTCAAGGCTATGGTTTTTCCAGTAGTCATGTATGGATGTGAGAGTTGGATTGTGAAGAAGGCTAAGCGCTGAAGGATTGATGCTTTTGAACTGTGGTGTTGGAGAAGACTCTTGAGAGTCCCTGGGACTGCAAGGAGATCTAACCAGTCCATTCTGAAGGAGATCAGCCCTGGGATTTCTTTGGAGGGAATGATGCTAAAGCTGAAACTCCAGTACTTTGGCCACCTCATGTGAAGAGTTGACTCACTGGAAAAAGACTCTGATGCTGGGAGGGATTGGGGGCAGGAGAAGGGGACGACGGAGGATGAGATGGCTGGATGGCATCACCGACTTGATGGACGTGAGTCTGAGTGAACTCTGAGAGATGGTGATGGACGGGGAGGGCTGGCATGCTGTGATTCATGGGGTCACAAAGAGTTGGACACGACTAAGCGACTGAACTGAACTGAACTTCACTCTGATTTAATAGTAACAATAATCACTGACTATTAATTTTGCCCTTCAAAAAGTATACCTAACATGAGAGTCAGAGGGAAAAAAAAAAGTGGCTTACCAATCATGTTATCTAAGGAGAGGTCTGGGAGTTTATTCTGTAGGACTCCTCCAGGAATTCCACAGAAAGACACTGGTGAATACAGAGGTGACACGCCAGAACTGCTGCAAAGATATAATAATTAGACAGTTCTTATATGTTTACAGTCTGCATCATACACTAGTAACTCAGATTACTAACTTTCAATCATAGTACTCTATCCATTTTTCACACTAATCATTAATCTAAACCACAGATGAAATATCTCTAGCAGGTTTACATAATCCCCTTATAATCTAATGTCTAAACATTTGTTACAGAAAAACTCCTTGCTATTTTTATATGATTCTGGCAATCTTAAAAAGGGGGGGGGGGAAGCAAAGCAAAACAAAAAAGAGATCCTATTGGTTCATTTACCTGTTCCGTGAATTCCGATTACAAACAGCAGACTTCAGTTCCCATATCATGACCCTGCCATCGCTCACTATGAGGGCAGCTGCATTCTCATTGACGGGACAGCACACCATGCTGAAGGGACGGACAGTTTTTGTCACCCTGATCGCATCACACTGGCTTCGTAGGTCATAGGTAAGCTCCTGGACAGGATCTGGATCTTAACAAGAGTATTGTTTTCTTTAAATATTAGAAAGCAGCCACATTAATGTCACTGCTACTTGTTTCAATGTAAATCATACCACAATCAAAAAGAACATCATCCCTTCAACTAAAGCAAAGTTGGTCAAAAATGGCTCGCCTGTGTTTACAATTACTAATTTCTTCAAGATATAAGACAATTAACTTAATGACTGTCCACACCAAGTTTAATGTCCCAAAGAGCAATTATCAAAATACTTATTTAATATTTTTAAATGAAGAAAATCTTCCAAAAAAAGATCAACAGATATATGATTAAATAATGAACACTACACCTGTAGCCTATCATAATTTACTGTGCTCTACACCACGATGGTGTGATCACTCACCTAGAGCCAGACATCCTAGAATGCAAAGTCAAATGGGCCTTAGGAAGGATCACTATGAACAAATCTAGTGGAGGTGACAGAATTCCAGCCGAGCTATTTCATATTCTAAAAGATGATGCTGTGAAAGTGCTGCACTCAATATGCCAGCAAATTTGGAAAAAGCAGTGGCCACAGGACTGGAAAATATCAGTTTTCATTCCAATCCCAAAGAAAGGCAACACCGAAGAATGTTCAAACTACCACACAACTGTACTCATCTCACACACTAGCAAAGTAATGCTCAAAATTCCCCAGGCCAGGCTTCAACAGTACGTGAACCAAGAACTTCTAGATGTTCAAGCTGGATTTAGAAAAGACAGAGGAACCAGAGATCAAATTGCCAACATCCAGTGAATCATAGAAAAAGCAAGAGAATTCCAGAAAAATATCTGCTTCATTGACTATGCCAAAGCCTTTGACTGTGTAGATCACAACAAATTGTGGAAAATTCTTAGAGATGAGAATACCAGACCACCTTATCTGCCTCCTAAGAAATCTGTATGCAGGCCAAGAAGCAACAGTTAGAACCAGACATGAAACAAGAGACTGGTCCCAAATTGGGAAAGGAGTACGTCAAGGCTGTATAATTGTCACCCTGCTTGTTTAACTTATATGCAGAGTACATCATGTGAAATGCTGGGCTGGATGAAGCATAAGCTGGAATCAAGACTGGCGGGAGAAGTAGCAATAACCTCAGATATGCAAATGACACCATCCTTATGGCAGAAAGCGAAGAGGAATTAAAGAGCCTCTTGATGGAAGTGAAAAAAGAGAGTGAAAAAGATGGCTTAAAACTCAACATCCCAAAAATGAAGATCATGGCACCCAGTCCCATCGCTTCACGGCAAATAGATGGGGAAACAATGGCAACAGCGTCAGACTTTATTTCCTTGGGCTCCACAATCACTGCAGATGGTGACTGCAGCCATGAAATTAAAAGACGCTTACTCCTTGGAAGGAAAGTTATGACCAACCTAGACAGCATATTCAAAAGCAGAGACATTACTTTACCGAAAAAGTCCATCTAGTCAAAGCTATGGTTTTTCCAGTAGTCACGTATGGATGTGGGAGTTGGACCATAAAGAAGGCTTAGCACTGAAGAATTGATGTTTTTGAACTGTGGTGTTGGAGAAGACTCTTGAGAGTCCCTTGGACAGTAGGGAGATCAAACCAGTCAATGATAAGGGAAATCAGTACTGAATATTCATTGGAAGGACTGATGTTGACACCGAGGCTCCAATACTTTGGCCACCTGGTGCAAAGAACTGACTCACTGGAAAAGACCCTGATGCTGTGAAAGACTGAAGGCAGGAGGAAAAGGGGATGACAGAGGATGAGATGGCTGGATGGCATCACCGACTCTATGGACATGAGTTTGAGTAAACTCCAGGAGTTGGTGATGGACAGGGAAGCCTGGCGTGCTGCAGTCCATGGGGCTGCAGAGTCAGATATGACTGAGCGACCAAACTGAAGAGTAAGCCTGAAAATAATTATATTTTACAAAAGAGGTGAAAGTCACTTTCACCTTTACATAGCACATCATTCCATAGACATCAGTTTTATTCTCCAGGATAAGATTGCTTGGAGACAACTGAATGCCCTAAAGACTTATAACCCTATGTCATTTTACCACGGAAGTGATACAGGTTTAAGACATTCCTTGCTAAAGCAGAAGAAAACTCAAAGGGGCATAATAATAAAGGTATATACAAGGCTGGACTTGTGTAAAAGAAAGAGTCACAGAAGATAACATGTGCTTGGCTCATGGGTCCAGTCAAAAAGGGATTACAAAATACTACTATTTTTGCTGCATACAGGAGGTGCACTGTTATAATACCCAGAGATTATACTGGGTTTGTGCTTTCTTATGTCTCATACTATAACCATATTCTATTATCTTAAGGCAGAGAGTATCATTAACTCCATGCTTTGGCTAGTATTTGCCACATAAAGCTTTAAAAAATAATTCTGAAAAAAAATAAGTGAACATTATTGTGAGATATAAACTTACCTGGTTCCTCATTTGAAGTGGTGAAAATACTACTGTAAGATCTTCGAACACGTAAGGTTATACAACCATTTTCATGTAGGCAAAATAAACCATCACGTTGAAAGCAGGGAATTACCTTTAAATAGATGATGTATTTATTTTTAAAAACCATAGATTTTAAAATTATATATACAGTGAGATCATAAGCTCATATTTACAGAATACAGGCAAAAAAACAAAAACACAAAAGCACACATATAATCCCCTAATCCATCAATCCTAAAAAATTTGTCTTTATTCCTATAACTTAAATAGTTCAGTATCTATCTCCAGATCTGTCAGAAGAATTTCTAGGGTTAAATCAAACCAATCAGAAGTTCAGAAAAATAAGGAATGTAAAATAACACTGTCAATCTTTAAATAAATAGAAAAAAAGTGAAACTTAGGACTTTTGCAAGACTATGCAAAAGTATAGATTATTTTTCTCTATATAATTCATAATTAACTTTGGTGATGTAATTTGTAAGCTGTAGATACCTGCAGAAAAGGAACTCCTGTTCGCTCTATTGCAATCACACCCACTGTCTGATTCACCTCAAGATCAAGGATTAAAATCTCACGAGGATAGAGCAGCAACATGTGATTCCTCTTTGAAGGCAGGTATGCCAACTGAAGGCAATCATTGAGAGTTATGAATTCTGCACTGGAAAAAGTAAACATTTACTTCAGGCATCAAGAAATGAATCAGACTCACACATGAACATATGTACAAAGCAGATATAGACCCACAGACAGAAAAACAAACTTATGGTTACTAAAGGTGGAGTGGCCGTGAGGGAGGGATAAATTAAGAGTTTGGGATTAGCAGATACAAACTACTCTATATAAAATAAACAAGGTCCTACTATATGGCACAAGGAACTAGATTCAATATCCTATAATAAACCACAATGGAAAAGAATATGAAAAAGAATAGTACTATGTACAACTGAATCACTGCTGCGTGTGTGTGCATGTGTGCGGGCACGTGCTGCATCACTCACTCAGTCGTGTCTGACTCTTCGCAATTCCATGGACAGAGGAGCCTGGCAGGCTACAGTTCCTGGGGTTCTCCAGGCAAGAATACCAGAGTGGGTTGCCACTGCCTTCTCAGGGCATGTTCCCAACCCAGGGATAGAACCCACGTCTCTTACATTGCAGGCAGATTTTTTACTGTCTGAATACTAGGGAAGCTCCATATAATATAATATGTATAAGTGAATCACTTTGCTGTATATCAGGAACTAACACAGCATTGTAAATCAACTACACTTCAATTTTTAAAAGATGAATCAGACTTTATTCATATCAGAAAAAGCTAAAAAAGGATTGAATTTTGTACTTTCCATATAATAACCATCAACGAGAATGTACAACTGTCTCCTGAAATAACCAACATGAGCTAGCATCTAAACATTAGATCTCTCCTTTGTGCAAAATCCAAATTATGACAATAACACTAGGTAGGCTGGAGAGAGATGTTTCTAAATCATTGAAAGCTTAAAATAAACTAGTGAGTCTCTGAGATGGTAAGTGACAATGCTACACAGCACTCATAAGGCAGTACTGTCATTCTGACTTTGTAATTAGAAGCACTAGATGGACTGCTGAAAAGAAGCCTTGGGATTAAAACAAAAGCATGTAGAGTAATTAGGGCTGGAGAACTGGATCAGGAATCAATGGACTATCTGTTTGGCCTTGAGCAAGTCATCCCTCTACTCCACCTTCCT
Organism: Madoqua kirkii; assembly: GCA_006408675.1. Taxonomy (NCBI): domain Eukaryota; kingdom Metazoa; phylum Chordata; class Mammalia; order Artiodactyla; family Bovidae; genus Madoqua; species Madoqua kirkii. Next base: position 19,973 of record SJYC01118885.1, read on the forward strand.
TCACTCTTCAGCTGTCTTAAAGATTTTTTGGAACAAAGTTGGGTATTTTATTCACTTACCACAGAATTTTCTTCTGTGTAAATAAAAGAGATGAAACAATATGAGGATTGTAAAGATTGTTGAAGAGTCTCAAAAATCATTTCAGTAATTTGTGATTGTTGTTATACTTAATCACAACTTTGTATTTATAATAAATTTACATATGTACCATCATCTTATACATAATAATTTTATTAAGGTTTTGAAATTTAAAGTAAAGTTAGATCAGAGGACCATGGAGAGGGATGTGGACTGCATTAAAATTCTGGCTCTGCACTTCCCAGTTGGGCAAGCTTAAGTAACAAATTTTTAAAAATGTAAGACTCAATTTCCTCACACAGATGAACATATGATTCACATGAAAGCAAATACAGTATGTAGGTCATAAGTTATAAAACTATGCAGCTTAAAAATAATTATTTATGATACAGAATTACTGAAAAAGTTCTCAAGATACTTAAGGAGTAATCTTCAATCGTTTCAGCATAGGATGGGCGATAAATAAGGGATACATTTAACCAGCTTATGGTTTAATATATAAAACTGATATTTACA